>NPFG01000612.1:0-19140 GCA_002288965.1 Xylaria sp. MSU_SB201401
AAAAATAACGTCAATGACGGGCCGGTAGCCATCTGGCAGGCACTTTACCTAATTGGAAAGCCTAAAAAATCCTGCACTGTGGGTAGTCTCTTGGCGTATCGCGTATATTTGAAATGAACCTCCGTACATGGGTGTCGTGATATCACGAGGAAACGTTTCTGCTCTCCTGGCCAATGTAAGTTGAAGGTCGGAGCTTTCAAAGCGGCAGTAGTGGAGCGTGTGTAGGTAACCCTAGGCTGCCTGCGTACAGGCTGGCAGTAGCGAGCGATCCACTATATCACAGCGGAAGGACGGCTACCTCCGCCTGCATGTAGCAGGTTAACAGACCTACTGTATGTGACCTATCTACCTACATCTACGCTTTAGGTACCTAAGTACCTACAAGAGCTTTGAAAGAAGTATCCTCTGACTTTTCCGTGATAGTTGCTTGTTTTCTTCCAAGTACAAATTATTTCTAAATATATTTTTCTCCTCACATTTTATGAAACTACACAAGGCTCTAGAGTCTGTTACTAAGTGACGTGTTTTACTCGAGCGTGTTTCACTGATTCTACCTAGGTAGACTGCACACTACCGTGTTCCCCACACGAATCTAGGCGTCTAAAGAGACAAGGTCACGGTCGACGTTGGGGCAATCGAAGATTCGAAAAAGTTCTAGACTTAGAGTTGCGCAATGATATCACTGTATAAAGGAGTTTTAATTCCGTTAGCAGGATTGATCACTGCTAGCAGCTAGGTAGGTTGTTCCGAAGACACTGCAAACCGGGTTGCACTTCAACACCCACCGCTTTGTGCAATACGGGATGGCTTTTATTATCTAGACCACACTTTTTCTACGATTGGATTAACCTGTCGCACGAGGGTGCTATCGAGGTTAAGATGTAAGTCGTATAAAAACCATATAAGCGCTGAATGGGCAACGCTTACCCTCTCATAGCAATTGCAGATTCGTGGAAACTGCTCAGCAATGCAGGCATTTATTCTGAATTTAACATGGCCCTTTTGGGGTACATAGAGGTAAGAGGTAAGAGGTTGTATAGAGTTTCCTGTCATAAATTTGCCACAGTAGAACCCTTGAAGTCGGTGTCTTAAAGGGTTAAACTCAGCTGAACTCATACTTCTTCTGCAGCTACTGTCCGTCCGTGTTGATCATAACCACATGATGAGATCTCTGTCCCCTCATCTGTCTAAGCTTCAAAATAAGTGCATTACAGGCTCGACCAAATATAGCAAGTTATATTCTTTTATCTCTAACGCCCGCCTCATGCCGAGTCATTAGATAATTGCACTACTTATGAGCATGCTTGCCTTTCTGTTGCGTTCGTATAGAAGAGTACTAAGCGACCAGCAAGTGTAGAATCTGAAGAATGTCAGTAGCTGCAAAGCTTCGTACAACACACGGTAAACCGTCTTGAACGACTATCCTATTCTATTTTTGTATTGTTTTTTGTTTTCATCTGTCTCGTAAATTCATTTTATTTCCACCGGTTGCGCGCGAACAAGCCGTAAATCGCGAGAGATAGCAATTATCCTAATCACTGCTACTTCTCACTAGTTTTATTTTAATTACATAACGGCATAATTTTGCTTGTCACAGTGTCGTGGATTCTGTAAGCCTGCTGTGATTGATGGATCCAAATTCTACCGGCACAAACCTGAGTAACTCCTCGTGACATTGGCGAGTATCTACTAGTTTTGTAGCTGTGATACACCTTGACCCCTACTGAGCGTAAGTTGGATACTTTTAATACCACAAACTCGCGCAAAGTACATGGTCCCGCAACCATTCAGAAAACGTTCCTGGTGGGTGATCTAGCTTGCTCTTTCTTGACGAGGGCATGGATCCTACTATTTATAGTACGCAAAATAAGGAAAGCCAAGTATTGTGCTATACTATAGCTTTGGTAAAGAGTGGCGGACACTTTGTGTAATACTTCGATTGTGATAGTACCAGGGGTAATCAATTGTGGCATAGGATTTATGCTGGTGTTGAAAAATTACATGATATCTCAATCTGCCACCTCAGAGAAATAGGGTCCATTGGCCGACTTTTGACATGTGCTGTACACTCGACTAATTCGTCCATAATTCTTTAGCAAAATCATTATAATTCTGGGGAAATTCTAAGTGAATGTATCTATAACAAGGGCTGGGATTCAGGGCTTGGAAGATGACTTCAATTCAACAATAATCTTCAAGGTCTTGACTAGGTCCTTGGAATCTTCTCCTTCAGAACTAACAGACCTGACTGGCTGGCTTGGTTCTATATACAACGGTCCCGAAGGTGACTAACCACCATGGTAGCACCAATTGACTCAAATAAGCGAGAGCTGAATACCTTCATGTTCAATACTAATAAGACATTCTGAGAATACGAAGGTGTACAGAGGTGTATAGCCGAAGGTGTTCACCGAAGCCGGCATAAGAAACAGCGTACAGGTGTCACCTACGTGTAACAGTATCATTCTTCCAACCGGTTTACAGTCACCCGTAAGCCCTTGAGAAATACAAGTGCACTAGATTTCAGCGTCAGTACAGTTATCTAACAAAGTGAAAAGTTATGACCACTTACCCGCCTCCTTCCGTTATTTTAGCATCCTCAGAAAATTTGAAATCATACCGCATAACAAGGGTAGGAACGAGTTTCTCGATCTCAAGCCAACTGATATCTCGAGTTTCAAGGAAGGTTAGTAGATGTGCTCCAAGGTGTAGATCATCTTTCGCGACCAGGAAATTAATGGATAACTCACTGCGCCCAATACATGTTCGAGTCCCACCACCCTAATATCAATACCAGTTAGTTATGATCGATTCTAGGAACAGCATTTGCATCTTCCCAAGCACGACATTTGCTGGAGGAAGAATATCAAATCCTTGGGGAAGCCTAAATCGTCGAGAAAGACACCAAAGATCGAGAATGACTCACGAATGTAAAAAAGAAACGTCCTGACACCCATTATTGTTAGTTATGGTTTTGGTTAGATGGGCCGGTTTACATACTAAGATACCCCGGATCCTCGCACTCTATCCACCGCTCCGGCCGGAACTCGTCTACATCGTCGCCCCAAATCTGGGGGTTCAGCTGAATGGCCCATGGGGTAGTTCCAACCACCGTCTAGATCCACCGTTGTCAGTATCTCGCTGTTCCATGTAAGGTAAAGAGTACCCAAGTGTTCTCCGATATCATATGCGAGAGAAAGTTTGAAGACTTACCCCTCCAGGCACATGGTGTCCGCAGAGCATCATGCCTTGTGGCGGCACGTCGCGGTCAAGCATGAAAGCCACAGGGCTATGTAGCCTCAGGCTTTCGTAAATGACCGCCTGCAGGTATGGGCAGGCTTCAGCTTCAGCCGCCGTGACGATTGAGCTTAGCTTCCCGGCAGCTCGCCGGGCCTGTAGCTCAGAACGGAGCTTTGCCAGGACACGTGGGTGGCGTATTAGGAAGATGAAGATAGCGCGAAGACTGATCGAAGTTGTGTCGGAACCTGCGAATACGTTTGTAGTCATCATAAATGAGATGGATATATCATCACTAGGAGGAGAAGATTAACAATTAGTCTTTACTGTCAAATGCTGACGTTCAAGGTTATCGTAACCAAACGCGACTTACAGTTCTGCCTTTTTCTGCTGTGCTTGGAACAATTGGCCGACAATATCTCGATCATTACCTCCTCTGTCTTTCCGCGTCTGTACCTCGCGTTGGGCGAACTGAAAGAAGAACCCGTTTCTATCGTTGATCGCCAAGAAGTTACCGACAACCGGCATGATATATTTTTGGTGCAGCCAAAAGAACCAGCTGGCATGCATAAGCCAGGAGGCACTATTCAAGGCATCTGCCAGCTTCGGGAATATCCTCTCTCCAGTTCCCAATGAGTCCGCCCCCGAGGATAGAAAGCCGTATTCCTTGGAGAACGACACAGCCCCTATAACGTCGAAAGCAAAGAGCTGTAACCAGTAGCCGAGATCGATAATGGTTTTCGAAAAGGCCGTGTCGTCGAACTTTCTTAAAAACGGAGCAATCATTTCGTCAACCTGTTGCTCCAAGCGCATCGTCGATTCCATAGTGTAGGCTCTTGCCACCAGTCGACGCTGAGCACCATGTACTTTTTCGTTGCGCTCGCCAGCTAAGTCAAAAGGCCGCGTGCCTTTCAATACGGAATAAGACTCTGACTTAACAAACGCATCCTTGGCTCCTAGACAACGTGTGATTTGTGATTTGTTATTCAACTCGCTTGCTGACCATGCTTAAGGACTGAGCGACTTACTATAGATTTGAAGAAAAGCTTCTGGGTCAACGACGCTCCTATTGCTAGTTAGTATCAACAGTCGTCATTGACACAACGTTCGTGAAAAGCCGGCTCGTGCAAGACTCTATGTTGGTAACTAGACCACTCACAATTCCCTGGGCCCGACCCTTACCACAGGCCCTAGTCGTCGATGGAGATTGACTAAATCCCGATTCCAGGAACCTTTGTATGCTGAATAAGCACGCCATGCGGCGGTAAATTTGGCGACGAATGGTCCGGGAAAGACTGCGAGGGGGGAGAGAAAACACTGGTAGATGATGTAGGCAAAGACTCCTGTAGAAAGGGTCGCGAGGACCACTTTTGCTACTGCTAGCACAGTGATAGACATGGCACAGGAAAGTTATCAGGTTCTATATTAACAGGAAGTGTCTAACAATGTTCTCATTGATATTCATGAGATCAAACTGGAGCTTGAAGCTATATATACCTTGCTTCTAGAAAAGTCTTTCCGACCAGTTTTGATAGATGGAGATACCCTTGCCTGGTGCCATAGGTGATACCACGTCCAACACTCCCCACTTACTCTCGCGCTCAAACCAATTAGATATGAAGCCTAACGTCGTCGGGGTTAAACAAGTGAGGGTCTTGACACGCATCGTCCGACCATCCGATCCCTACATTTGCATACTGCGGTTGCTACCTCGCGACTGGGCTCGGCACCGATATCAAGGATGTGAGAGCTTCATGCCAAGGTTTCTCAATCGTCATCCTTCTCCTATGTTTATCCACCTCCAATGGATCGCCCTTGTTTCTCCGCAAGGAGCTCCGTCAGTCGCTTGATCCTTCCCGTGGGCAGAGGGGGTCCGAAAAAAAAATCCCACACACCCTCTAGACCACCAAAACTCAGCAGCTTCGGCAGGTCTATAAAGCCACCAAATAAAATTCTAAAAATAAGACACTTAGCTATATAATAAAATAAAGGATTCTATTTATATATATACTATTTATATATTTTTCTGATTTTTTTCTCGAATTTTTATAAGCGGTATTATTTTATATAAAAATAAAAAATAACCCTATTTCTAAACCCCATACCTGTAAATAGATATTATAATATATAAAACATTATTTATATATATAAGTAGAGAATCTTTTAAATATTATTATACTTATTTTTCTCCATTTTATTTTAGCTTGTTTGGTAGTTATATTTGCTGTTAAAGTTGTTGGGTTTCTATTGCTATTTGGCTGGATCCGTGGGATTTTTATTCGGACCCCCTCTGCCGTGGGTTCGGAATCCCGAACCCTTGCTCCATATGTCGGTCTCACGAGCTCTACACGAGGTCGCTTCGCCTGCGCCCACTACCACGAGGCTTGAACCAATTGTTCGGATTTCGCGTCGATTCGCGATTAATTATATACTATTTAGTAATATGATAGGTACTCACTTAGTCTCGGAAGGGCTACCCGGCGATAAACCCTGTCGCGGGATCAGACTTCGAAGTTTAATTCCTTTGTTCTAGGATCCTACCACGCTTCATCAGCCACCAAATTTCATTTCATAACTCAATCTCGGAACCGAAATACCTTCATTTGAGTCCAGGAACTGACGTATGATACCTGAGCAAAGGTTCGCGAACCATCGCTGACAGACGGCGGCTGCATGCCCAGTTCACCAAGTTCTAGACTAGGCGCGAGCAGTAGTCATGTTAGACCGCAGGCTTCTTGATCTTACTCGATGGAAAACTCCGCCTGTATACCGACAATATGTCGGGTGTAACGGAGCTAAAGCCATCTAGAGAAATCCCGGCATTGTGCCCCCCTTCCCTAGACAAGATGACCTATTGAGTAACTTGTCGCGGAAAAACGACGTCGTTACTACCGTGTGGTAATAACGGACTATACGCGACATAACTAGAGTCATGATAGCTGAATAAATTAAATATTACCCGTTTAAAATACCTATCTGCTACGTGGGATCATTTTCACAATATTTTAGTGTGATGATAGAGACGTAGCCTAAGAGACAAGGGAGGTAGTTACATGTCTGATAAGACCCAACCAAGTCATTGGCATCCTTCCGCATATCTAAAAAGGAAGAGACGGGAGGCATTGTTGCAAAGAACATACCAAAACGACCTCTATTCTACGCTACAGGCCGAAGGACTTTTAACCAGCTCTATCGTTATCAACTTCCTCCTTAAAACGCTGTAATATCATCAAGCTGCCAGTCTCATATAGCAGTGTTTCCTTCAGTCACAGAGCACATGCCGAGCATGCGTCATCGTGAAACAGATCACGACCGCCGTATACTTCCATTTTCCAGTCCATAGGCACAGCCGTAGTCTGTGAGACCTAACCTGATCATGCGACAGAACAAGTCTTTGCCGTATTCGCACCAAACGTACAATATTCTATCTAGCACTTTCTGTCTACAGGCTATTACAGTTGTCTACATGCACAAATAACTTGGAAATGTATCTTTCAAAGGCTTCTCTAAGTAAGTGAGAGATACATTTTCGTCTTTCCGAAGAAGGATAATAGGTATATATAGTCGGACACAAGATTCCCTTAGAGACCCGTTGTTCACAAAAGCTTCAAGGCAATAAACGAGATAGAATTATGAGTATTAGCATTTAGTAGATATATATTCTTGTACCTATACATTTTCAAGTGTTTGCTTATAGTATGCCTGAATCTGAGTTCTATAAGTTGACAACTACTGCGCTAGCTACTTGTGCAGTAAAGCTTAATAGCAACACGCTTCCTGGTAGATGGATATCACGCTCTATCGACTCTGTCTAATCGTGCAGCACCAGCTGGCGCCCCTCGCAACTAAGCTTTTTACGGACTTGATGGTTTATCGCCGCCTGGGGTTGATGTCCCTTTAGAGTTTGACATGCTGTACGGGGCCTGATATTTCATAGTATTAGCATCTTCCTCCAATATGCAGTGTCAAGGAAGAGAAGAGGACGTGTTTCTAAAAGACAGAAGTTTATAACGGTCAAAGACTTACCAGAACTTGCTTTGCGTTGTAGATTCGCCAGGCAAGATTTCTCACGTTTCCGTCGGCGGAGACGACGGCCGGGGCAAACTCAATACCAAACATCTGCCGGATCGCATAAACGATTCTCTTCGCATATTTGCCATCGCGCGCCACGTGGCTGCCCCAAGGTTCCGTGGGCTTGCTGGGCGCGATGTCAGGGTCGCGGTCTAGGCAATTTTGCACAATGGGGAGCAGAGCTGAAGCAACTGCAACCTGGTAGTTTGCATGTGCGTCGACTCCCAATGACACTTCTTCCTCATCAAATCTTGCTACATGAATCTCGAATGGCTGAGAGATGGACATCACATTATGTCCACCGTCGTGATGATAACGGAATTCGAAAACGCCTTGTGTCCACCAGAGTTTGTCTCCTGAAAAGATCATTTCGCCCCTGACAAGATCAACTCCATTGGAATCCGAGCGTTGCACAGGGACATCAGATACGACAATACCCTTGTCGGCAGTAGTAGACTCGTACTGGCCGGGAGTTGTTGGGATCCAACGGCCTAATGAGGAAACATCAGTGACCTCTCTTGATGGGTTGTCGGCCACCATATATAGCCCAATCCAATCTTTCTTGCTATGGTTTGATGGTGCTGTCCATTTGACTTTGATGGGCGCACCATACTCGAAGATGAGGGTGTTTAGGGAGTTGGGGAATCTGCCGGCTGTTCCTTCTTTTCCACTAGATCTCTCGGTAAGTGCTGATCCGGAGGAACTTTCTCCCTCCACAGTAATAGAATAGTGTTTAGTATCGTAACTTTCTAAATCGAGAGTTGATTTTGTAATGCCAAGTCGAGCAGGATACTTGTTGAAGAGCGCTGTAGTGTCCCTAACTATTGTCGAGACGCCTGCGGCTAGTTTCGGGCGAGCGGCGTCTAGCAAGTCCTCCACCAGACGGGAGGTCTGATCCATGACCTGGTTCACGCTGCTCTGCCATTCGACCACGTAAGGGGGAAGCGATCGTTTAATGAATCTTGTCAAACCGGCTTCATCTCTGAGGCTCTCACCATATATCTTCCGCATATGAGGTTGCTCAATGAACTCAAGGAATCCAATGGTGAGGAGATGACTGATCAACGCTAGGGCAAAGACGGCTTTGCTCCATGTAATCAGAGCAGCACCCCACAGACCTGCTGTGCCAATGATCCGTTCAGGGTTGTTCAAGAAACGATAGATCGATGTGTAGTTGAGTTTCGCGCCCCGCTCGAAAAAGAAGTCACCGAAGAACCAACCAAACTCTCCTAGTGATTCGTAAATACTCACGGCCGTCCAGGCCTGTAGAGCGACGAGACTAGCGCCGATCACATGCCGTAGAAGAACGAAATCATAGCTCCAGTCAACGGGAACCGAGTACGTCTTCCAGCAGGCCGCAATGAATGACGCATAACAAAGCATGTGAGATATATGATACATGCCCTTCCACTGTCTCCAGGCCTCCTCTGTCGTGTCCCCAAACTTCAAGAAGTGGCGAGTCCACATCTTGTCTTCGGACTGGCGATGTAGAATCGAGCCCAAGCCCACACTATACCAGATTCGCCACGCAAGTGCGTGTCCAACGAACAAGACCTGCCAGAAAGAAGTCTGTGGGGTGACTAACGCTAGTATAGCGAGATACGAAATCAATAGGCATGTTGAATAGTCGGTATTGCGGAACAAGTCAATATTTCGGACACCAAGTAGACTATGAATCTCATTCAGCGACGGTTGCTCGGGCGTGGATGAAGCGTCATCCGGAGCGTCTTGGGCACTCGTCTCAGATGACTCCTCACTTTCCGTACGCTTGCGTGGGGCAGGAGGATTGTACGTCTTCTCGATGTGAGGATTCTCGACCAGGACCAAGAACGCAAATTGACAGGCGTGGGCAAGGATAGAGATGAATAGAACGGCGTAGCTTCCGGCCAACATGGAAATTCCGTAGTAACCTGCATAGCCGATAGAGTACATGGGGTGAGGCGCCATTTCGAAAACACCATCGAACGTGAGTTCTTGATCGACGAGGAAAAAGAAATCACCCCAATACCAGGCATAGTCTTTCACGACGCGGAGAGCATCGACCTTGACCCAGAAATTGAAAGCGACAATGGCGAGCCCTAGTGCCCATCGACACAGCGTCATGAGCCCAGATTCACTTGCGGGCGTATGGGTGCATGCGATGGCGAAGAGACCATATGATACGAAATCACACAAAAGAACTAGATCGACGAATCGACGGAAGAGGAGCCAGGTGTTGTACTCGATGGGGGCATTATCGAAGTCAAATTCGCTATGGATTTCGGTCTCGCATTCACGTTTGAGCAGGTGGTAGAGCCAAGGACGTGGATTCTTCCCCGTCGAGGGAAGCTCGAAAAGGTGCCATTTCCGGGCCCATTCAACAAGTGTGTTGTCGTTGGATTGCCAGCGAAGCAAAATACCAATACCAAGGTTATAGGCGGCACGCCAGAAGAGATATATACCAGCAAAAACGTATTTCCTCTGAGGTGATGGTAGGACATATAATGCCAGAATATGGGCGGCCAGCACACTCAATACGAAGATATCGCTTACATTCTTGGGCTTCCTCGGATCAAGCATCTGAGGAATTCTGTCGCAAGTGACTGGAACTACGAAGACTACAAGACCATACGTATTCACAGATTAGCATGCTGTTTCTGCCTAGTTATACGGTGTCGGAGCGATCGCTACTCACCCTTTCCGTCTCTGGTTCGACCATATGTCTTTCTATCCTTTTCGGCACCGGACCCCTTGCTGTCCTGGTCGGCTTGATGCAAGGAACTATTACCCCCCGCATGAGGGGCAGAGCTATTGCCGCCGTCCGCCTCTTCGACGTGCCTGCGATGCAGCTCCGAAGCAGCAGGGTTTAGATCATTGGCTGAGGCGGTCATGGTGATTGGCCGGACGTTGCTGTGCTGCAGAAGGATGCTCAAGTGTCGAGGTGCGATGACGAAATGTGTTGAACTTCGTCAGTTGCTCGCCACTGCGAGACGAGATGTTGAATAAAAACAATGCGCGGTTGGTTGATCAACCGATTGACTGAGTGGAACGTCTTCTTCGGACGTGGAAAGTAAAGGAAAAGAAAGAAACAGGGAGAAGGGTGAAGAGGTAGAGGGAAGAAAACGTCACAAGCAACTAGGTTGGTCCTTGTTGGCTGCTGTCATGAGTGTAGGTTAGTAGGTAGGTATTTGTATCGACTGTAGGGGGGAAGGTAGTGGAGGGATAATTAGGTAAGAACCACTACTCTATTTATGTATGTAGGTAGGTATTCATTCTAATCATATTGTGCGAGGTGTTTCGAAGGGCAAAGCTGTCTTGCGTGCTGGCATTGTCACATTGGCGGCGGGCTCTGCTCTGGGGACGATCGGGTCTGGGGATGGGAGGTTGCGAGGGTTGAGCGAGTTTGGCATAAACGTCACTGCCGCGACACAGCGAAACAGCGTTGAGAATCACATGTCACACACCTAGAGCTCAATGCGTTCGAGCCTATCTGAGCGCCCCTAACAGTTACCTAGCGCGCCCTTACACTGCAGTGGCCAGCAGTCGCCGAGCCCCCTAGCGTGACCGGCTTCGCTGGGGCTGACTGCCGGGAGCAGTAAAAAAGAGAGAGAGAGAGATGGCACTTACAGTTGGTGAACGCTAGCGCTAAAGGCAGTGCTACTAAAGGCTAGAGGTAAAAGTGGCGTCCATTTTAACCGGCTCAACGGCCGATTGCAGCCAATCTCGTCCCGCTCGTCGCTTGTCGGCCATGGGGCCGGCACCAAAGCTGACCAAAGGGCCACTCAAGAATTTCTACACCCGAGGAATAGCCTTGGTGGCGTGCATCCACACTCCGCATCCACACTCCGCATCCACAACTCGACACCAGATTGCAGCCTCAAACTGCACTTCGCTCCGATATAACATGCAAGTCGCCGCTGCCGTGCTTTCTAAGAGTCTAGTTCAATGGCCCGGGCTTCATTGTGCAGAAGGCCAAGCGTGTTCGAAAATACCTCGTCAGGCCTTTTAAGCGGCTAGCGCGGTCGGAAAGGTTGAGAATGTTATAGAATGTTATCGTCGTCGGTATTTGGCATTCTCGTACATAGACCGGTCTGCTGGTGGACAAGCGTCGTAACAGGACACCGGCATCGGTGGAGGGTAGGATATAGCATTATCCTATGGAAGCAAATTAGGCCCAGAGGATATCTTTATTCTTCCCTTTCTGTCTCGTTCCATGCATGTGTTGTCATAGATAAGTACAATATATGAAGTAATTTGAGACCAGCCAATTTGGTCGGTTGGTCGGTATCAGAGCCCAAGCTTCCAGCTTTGGTAAATGCGCAAATTAATGAGAGTTAGATATGGAATACTAACCCACGTTGGGTTCATGTGATATACGCCGTTCTGAAGAAAATGCCATGGATGTTCATATCGTATCATTAACTACACGCTCATGCCTTCCACTACCTGACGTCCATGCAAGATTTATTGAGCCTTTTTCGCGAACTCTACGCGCAAGATCAAATGCTTGAAACCATATCCGTCCATCTTCGCACACGCCTTAACGGCGTCGCCCCTGTCCGCAAAGCTGATGAAGGCGAAGCCCTTCGCTAGACCAGTATCCCGGTCCTTAGCAAGGAATACACGTGTGACGCGACCAAACCGTTCGAACATGTCGCGAAGTTCTCCCTCTTCGGCCATTTCGGAAACCTAGAAACCATATGCATTAGTCGTTGGTTTTCAGGCATTCTACGCGGACGAGGCGCATCTGATGAAAGGTCCAAGTCTATGAGTTCAAGTGAACTTACGTTGGTAACACGCAGCGTTGCGAGATCGTCCCGCTCGCCATACTTGCTACCGCCCATCCTCTCTCCAGCGGCACTAGCGCGATCTCCTCGGAGCGCAGGCGGGACGTAACTGCCCTTCTTGCCTGCAGCGCTACCCTGAGGCGTGGGGTCATCTCCCATACCGGCGGCAACGTCAGCACCACCTTCGGCGCCCACGGGGGCCATCGTGTCCTTGTAAGGACAGCGGGCTGTGAAATGTTCGCCGTTGCAAATACGGCACTTGACGGTCTTGTCCTTCAGCTGCTCCTTCATGGCGTTCGCGTTGGGGTCCTTGCTCTCGTCCTTGGTATCCTTTCGCCAGTTGGTGCTGAGGCGGAAGATGATGTTTTCGCCAACCGAGGTCGTGTCGAGCTGAGGGCCGGCGCCATCCTTCTCGGATAGACCGAACTTGGTCCAGGTCTTGCGTTCGGCAACGCGGGGGTTGACGACCTCGCGATGTGTCACTAAGCGGATGCGCCGGGTTGTCTTGACCTTCTGGCCATTCTCGTTTAGCCTATATGTGATTGTAGTCTTCGTGCCGTCCTTGTTCTGGATCGTCTGTGGGGGAGGAAGTTCAACGGCGACCTCGTCGGCCTCATCGTCATCGGCCCAATCTCTGTGAAGGCAATACTCGGTCAGCGTGATGTGTTCAATAGTAGCTAGATCGCAAATATTCGTACCTAGGCTTTGTTGATGCCATTTGCCCCTAATAATCACTATGTCGAAGATCTGAGGGACGGGTGTGAAATGTAACCTGGTATAGTGGCGTGGCGGATATGTTTTGTCGATTTTTGCGATTCTGAATAATTCTGAGCTAAATGAAAGACCGTTGTGGGGCCAAAGAGACTGCCCCGCGTTATATGCGTTTATGCGTTTAATGCTTAAGTCCGATGCACAACACACACGAGCTTACACTGTGGAAGCATTGTGTTCTCGCCTCACACTCGCCAGCAGCTCAAAGGCACATAACAGCCTCAGAGCTGGAATCGTTCAGAAGATTGACAACACCGTGGGACTATTATCCCACGGATGCAATCTGCCTTATTGACGCTAGACCTCCATGAAAACCCGTGTTTTGTCGTAAAGAACCCCGATACTCGCTCCAAAATATATGTAGTATGGTTATACACGTCCTCCGAAACTTGATATGTATTCACTTAGTCAAGCACCGAAAAGGGAATTACGAGCTACATATCGACTTAGTCACTGAGGAAGAGACATTAGAGTCATTATCACGAAAAGGACGCTTGGGGAGCACGAACTTAATGACAGATCCGCACTCATGCCATCAAACGAAACTATGAAAGTCGCGGAAGTACGTAGGCCGGGGTAGAAAATATCTATCACCTGATACACCTGTTCCAGGGTCTTCAGTGTTAGCTCAATACGCATAAACAAGGGATCAACACTAAATAACTAGGGTATTAAAAGGGTATAATGAAGGTATAAGTACTGCTTTATTGATATATAATCAGAGTATAAACAGTTGATAACCGTGTTTAATAAAAATGGGAAGAAATGGAAGGCTAACATGAAAGCCCCCAGAGGAGTTGTAGTGAGCTACAGTACTAAGGCTGATGGATATTTTGGATCACAACCTGCGTAGAGCGTATACAACACGGAACTACCTGCCTAGTCAACTCCTTCCGTATGCTACTAGTATACAATTCCATGTAGTGGCAGCCCGTTGTAAAAGAAGATCGTTGAAACATGCGAACTCATGATAATGCCGCACCCGCGTATCCCAAACGTACAAACGCTGCGCTCTGGCTTCCGAACCAGACCAAGATCCTCATTAAATCGTTACACTCGTGATATATATACGTGAATAGAAACTTTGATTTCGGAGTAAGATGGTCAATGATATGATAATAAAGGAAAGCGTAAAGAGTGGTTGCATTGCGGTTTCAGGCCTCTGTGCTGTCGTGGTCCGCTGAAGACTTCCGGGGGATAGGGGGTAGTGCGCAGCTTGGAGGCGGTGCTCGTGGTGGCCCATCCTTCAATTGAGGCATACTTCGCCGGGCTGTGATAAACTTTTCTTGCGAGTCGGTCGTGGGGGATTGAGGTGGAGGCCGAAGTGATGGAGCAGACCGCTTTGGTGAACACGATGATTTGACCGCAAGATTAGCTTTGTTATCGTCCGAAATTGTATTCGGCTCATTCGTATTTGCCGAGGGGTATGGTGTGTTCTGAAATAGACAGCTCTCACTTAATAAGTTGGGTATCTTGTAATGTGGTTCTTTGTTTGACAACGTTGCCGAAAGTTTTCGGCGCGGGCCGTATGAACTGAGAGATGAAGTGGCCTTAGCGCTATGTTCGCCTGATCTGCTCTCATCGACTTCAGCATTGTCGTTGACTCCAGAACCTGGGTAAGTCTGACTGAATGCGGTACTATTAGCTCCGCTTACACGACTCTGCTGAGAAAGCTGCTCTTGAACAGGCTGTCTGGGTAGGCCTGCCCCAACCAAATTAGTTTGCTCGGGTGTAGCGCCGAGGACGGAGGCTGTATACTTGAGTTCAGCTGTAGAGCTGTGACAAGAATCAACTGAAATTGATAATGAAGTTGGCGAGCACGGAGACCTCGGGGATGGTTGGTCAATCACGATGGACAGTGGTCGTGACATTAAAAGCGCTGTTGGTGGTGTTTTTCGTAAGGTTTTACCATTTCTCTCGTGTTCGTTTGAAAAAGGCAGATGGTTGGGTCCACTAGGTACCGATGCATTCAACGAGAATCTCTTGCCTGCTGCATGTGGTACGCTAAAATTCGGTACACTCGGCCCACTGATTTGCTCATTATCATGGCCTATAGCCATGGAGTTACCATACAAGCGAGAGCCTTGATCTAGCGGTGCTTCTAATGATGAAATCATAGTTTGCATAGACTGTCTTCGGTTCACAATGGCTGCAGCATTCGGTCTTAGTCGGACTTCTGGTAGGCTTGGTAGTGCCTGCAAATCCTCCCCTTGACTACAGAAACTCGCTCGGGTTGGGGAACAAGCTGGAGATGAGCCTTCAGACGTGATCATGGTCCTCTGTCCAGACGACATATACGAGAATCGATGGCTGCTACTGCTATCCCGCAGATTATCAAGACGCTGACCGTCGGATGAGATCATGCTAGCTGTTGGCGAGCTATTATCGATGGTGTATGTGGACAACCGGTTAGATTGGGAAATAGCGAAATTATTTTCCATGGATTCAATCAAAGCGTTCTCCTGCGTATAAGAGAAATCTCGTGGGATGCTGCGCGAAAATCGGTTGCGATCCTTAGCGACGATGGTCCTGTGACTCGGCTGTGGGATAGTCTCAGAGCCCAAACCATCAGCCTCAACGTTCCCTGTCTCGGACATACGTCTCTTCCCACCGTGAATCTCTATCTCCCTCCGGAGAATTGCCAACCATTTATCCATACTTTCTGGATCTTCAAAAACGAGTAGCATATTAGAAACATCCCTGCTGTCCCGCATGGAAAGTTTTGACCGACGAGACCTGGAGCTCGTAAGTGTGTTTCCATCAGCATCTGTGGTAGAAGCTACTTGTAAGACCCAGTGTCTTCCAGGAATAAGATCACTGGCGTAGGCAGCGGATGATGCCGTCAGCTGTAATATCTTTTCAGGTGTGCGGTTGAAAGTCCCCTCAGCGGCGTATTGAAGTAAATACCCGGAGGTGACAAGGACAAAGATCTTACTTGTCCACTCCGATGGATTCCGAAGACTGGCAAGTCTCTGCTTCTTCTTCAACGTGTCGCCCTTCGTTTTGAGGGTAGAGTCACTCCAATGCTCCGAGGTTCTCATTCCAGGACCGTGGCCGGATTTGATACCCGTCTCGCTGTATCGCGCTAGAGTTTCTAAAGGAACATTGCAGACTGGTAATGTTGCATGTTTCACGGCTTGCGGATAAACCTGGAAGAGAGGGGGCGGGCTCCATGACTTTGTCACGACTCGCCCGCGCACTGACGGGGTTGGCTGGGGCCTGGCCTTATCGGAATTGTTTTGCGGTAAAAGCGGACTGAAAAGGGTAGCAGAGGCCGAGCGCGGATCAACTAACGCCTGGCTGACTAGAGACGCCTCTGAACGAGACGAATGTAGCCTATGGGGCCAGCTGCTGAAGTCTACAAGGGAAGCTCGAATACCTGACGGGCGCAATGTGCTTCTTGAAGAATGATCATCGGTGTCCTTATCTCCTTTTCCAGTCTTTGCCCTATTGAAGATTCCCCTTAGCCCAATCTTTGACTCTCTTTTCATTGACTTCTCAGCTCGAAGCGGCACCCTGTTTTCATTCTGAACAAGATCCATATTGGGTGGCCGTGCTCGTCGTAGACTGATCCCCCGCTCATGGAATGCATCTGAAGCATCGCCCGAATGAGCCTGAAGCTCCGCTTCGCCCATCGCCATTGTCTGTAGTTTCCAGGTGTCCTAACTATTCGCAGTATGGCCGGGCGGGTTGCGATGCTTTGGAATCGTGAATATTAAGAAGCAGAGAGCGTTATGTGCTTCGAGAGAACCGACGAAACATAAAAACTCCTCTCCCAGCTCTCAATTCTTGAAACAAAACCACAGGCTCAACAGTGAAGTAAATATATAACACAACAATCAAGAAGGGCGCCGAGATGAATATCGTTCGTGAGAGTAAGCTTATAGTCAAATAAGGCAACAATAAGCACTCTAGTGATACCCTAGAGGGAGGGTGGGCTTATTTTGTGTGAAACCTCGAAACTCAGCTAGAGAGTGATAGTCGAGCTTTAGCTACCTACTTAGGAGCTCTATTTTGACCTAGACAAGCTCGAACCTGATCTTCTCAAGAGCAACAGCCAACTATAGGAAACTCAAGCAGTCAGGAGCTCGGACGCAAGACAATGCGTCGAAGCTAGCCAGCTGTAAAGGAGTGGGTTGTATTTAGTCCAAGTGAAGGTGAAACAATGCAGTTTATCTTTTTGGAGAGAATGGAGGGGATGAAACAGAGGACGCGAGAAAATAATGGCCTGACTGAATTACCGCTACATGACGATGGATGATTGGCCAAGCGCGGTAGAGGGGAAGAGACCAAAGTTCGCGTTGGCAAAGGCGACAAAGGTGAGGGAAGAGGGAAAAGTTCCTCGAATAGAATGATGCGCGCCGGGGATAGAAGTAGGATGTAGTGCAGGCATCGTTTCGGGACGAGGTACATGAAGGTATCATACATAATACATGTATAAGCACGTACTGTCGTACTTGGAGGTACCGGTAGATGGTGGACGGCGGGAGGGGCTGTCGGGAGAGGAGCAGGAGAGGGAGGGGGGCTGCTACCTACCGGTATTCTCAGTGCAGGAGGTACCGGGCTACACTGATGTGGTAATGGATTGGTACATGTGGAGGAAGGGTTTGTGCTAAAACCCCCCTTGCAGCAGTGACACGAGCTGTTGGGGCCGGTCCGGGGATCCAGGGCGCTAAAAGGCAACACCATGCCAAAAGGCACAGGGCGGAGCTCACAAGTACCTCCCGGTACTGTGGTTCCCGCCTTAAGAAAAAGGGAATAGGATAAGAATAGTCCAAAAAAAAAATAAAAATTTAATTGGTGCCGCGTAAGATTGACATGTAGGGAGATAGATGGCGCCTCATAATCCTCTCTTTCTAAGAACGAGTTCTTATTCAAGACTATATTATAACCCAGGCGAGAGCTTCACGTTTCCTAACAGTATGCAGTGCTTTCCACTTGAATCTTGTGTCCCTCTTGTTGGTTCTTGGGTCCCCCTCTTGCTATCCAACTACGTAGTTCCCATCCGTCTCTGTGGCACCACTTCATCATTACCTAGGTGTTCAGCTATCAGGCTATCGGCCGAAGACACCATGTTTGCTGATCTGATCAAGAGAATCCCCAATTAAACAGTAAAACGTAACCCGTACAAATGCTAAAAATAAGAACACAAAGGCCAGTTACCTTTCTCCTCCGAGACGAAGCCTTCAGCTCATAGCACACTTTACCCTACGATAGCTTTCAAGTTCTGTACAATTAAACGAGCCTCTTGTGTGGAACTCTATAATCAGCAAAGCCGATATTAAAATCGCACAAAATTTACTAACGCGCGTCGGCGTCACATTGTAACTGTTCCCTTTTGGGTATATCTGCACTCTTGGCGTCCGTTGTGGGTATACCTGAGTCTGTCTATTGTATCAAATTTCCCGCGAAAAAGAAAAGGAAAAAGGTGTTTAAAAAAAAAAATACTTAATGCAGCTAGGTTTGCGTTTTCGTTAAGCAACAGAATCCAAAGATACGTGATCATCTACTTCCTCATACAACTAGGTCGTCATGTTCGACGTCAACTAAGGTGTGGGAAAGGCGGAGGGCTGTCTGACATTGTTTTGAATAGCTGGCGACCGAAGCGCGTTCGCGTTGCCTCGAATCCCTGATAGATGCGGCGAATCAACGACGTGTCCTCACTTAACGTCATCTAGACTTGGTGATAATTCCGGGGTAGCAATAATTGCCAGATATGTCCAGAGATGCCGAGTAATCTTGGCTATCATAGGCCAGCCTAACTGACGGCAGACTTGTTGGTCCGATAGGACTTCGGAGTACACTATGCGTGCACTACTAGATATCTATCTCTACTATTATTGACCGCAATGCCACTAGATGATAAGTCGTGCTCAAAAGAGATCCTCCCATGCTCATTTGCTTGAGGCAGCCAATGTTACAATCAAGGCCCGGCTGCACCGATGATAGGTAATGATACCCAGCAATCAGGAGGGTAGAGCCGCAATATCACCTAACGTACGTACCTAGGTAGCAAGGTCGGGAATCTGGCATCGTCTGCAAGATTATCGTTGGTACATAGTAGTAGAGCCTACCAAAAAGGTTCTAGACCAGACCAAATGATTGTAAACAAAATTTGATGAGCCGTCAAAGCCGAGAAAATGTAGGTTATGCGTTCATCTCCTACCGACTAGAATCTTGGCACACCTAATGGATCACCCCAGCTAGTGAATCAGTCTTTTCCCACCAAACCTCACCAAAAAGTTACCAACTTCAACACTCTGTATCTTACTTAATAAAATAGATAAAAATAAGT
>NPFG01000613.1:0-19134 GCA_002288965.1 Xylaria sp. MSU_SB201401
GAGAGAGAGAGAGAGAGAATGCTGCTGTGTAGGTAGGCACAAAGGGAATCTAATCAGGCTTAAATACTAAAATCCATCTCCCTCAATGAGACATCGGTGCAGTCTATGGTATACACGCAATTTTCAGAAGTCACGGCTGATCCATTAGCTCGGCATTGTGGGCGCCAAGTATCTTGGATTGATGACAAGATTGGCCGCTTCTGTTCAGCTCGTGGCCTCAGCTGACGTGCTTCTTAGCTTCTGGGGTGGTTTTAAGACATGTATATTTACTAAGCACACGCAGCCTGTCTGAGAGATGATATGTCTATTTGTAGATACTCTATGTATGGTTACTAGACATCTCCTCTCATAACCTTCAGCACAACGTCCTGAATAGTCTCAGTCTCGCCCTCTAGATATTGCCTGGCCGAGTCCCAGGTCCAGGTACTCGCTTGTCCGATCTTATCAGCCTGCCGCTCCGCTTTCAAGGTGAGCACTATCTTGTCACCTACCGCGTCAATGTCGGTCCGGACGTCTTTCCCCTTGGCATTCTTAATCCCTATGCCGGAAATCGTCTCAGACCATTGGATGCTGTCATCCCCAAGTTGCTCAGCCGCAGTCCGGGCGAGATTTTGTGATAAGACTCGAACGGCTGCTTGGCAGAGGTAATATACTGCCTCCTGGACATTGGCACAATAGTCTGCGGGCGGATACACGGCTTCTAGTGGATTGGGCGGCAAGTCTTTGGTATCTCCAGACGGGGGCTTCAAGTTTATGTTGAACAACGTGCCGATGGATTGGCGAACGAATCCTTGGCTGTAGCACCATATCCGCGCTTCAGGGGTAATTGTGAATGTGTAAAGAGATACCAAGTTGAATACGAGTTGTTGAACCCAGATCAGTTCCGTGGTCGGGGTATGTCGGGTTCCGGTGCTTGGAGGAGTTGGGGGTGGCACGACTGAGAAGAATGCGGTCGATATGCCAGCGTGTCGTAATGTACGGACTAACTGGCTGATCTGATTCCCGAGGTCTGCGGACTTGCTGAAATACTCAAAGCGGGATATGAGGCATCGTAGGATGTTATATGTTGAGTTATTGTTATTGGTTTGCCGTACAGAGGGGGAGAGAGAAGTCCGCTTGTGGTAATTCTGTCGGTGGCTTTGGAAAAGGAGAAATTGCATGAATGAATATGCTGCAGTAGCAGAGCGCACACCCTCTGAGTAGTTTGCATACATCTCATCCTGCTCATCAAGGTCCTCCAGCGTAAGGATAAATTCAGAATCTTTGCTCTGCTTCCAGGTAATTGCTGGACCATCGTAGTAGACATCGTGAGCGAGCAGGACGCGGGCCTCGCGATTGAGTTCGTACCATAGTTCTTGGTGGAAAATGGTATTCCTGGCTTCGCGAACCCGGTCCTTCAGAGGCGCATCGTCCGGTATTCGCGCAGGCAGAGGTGATTGGTCTGTGATGGTTCCTGCCTTCTTGACAGTGATCCGTATCCTCTGAGAACCACCTCCCACCTTTCCAACACCCAATTTTATAGTGCCGTCGTCGTTGCGGATCAAGGGTGCAATGCTATTATTCCTGAACTCCGCTGCTGACTCGGCAAATCCGAAGCGAACACCCAAGGTATGTGGCTCTTGAGGAAGAGCACAGACTGTCCAGCCGTCGTCGCTCACGGCCAGTATGTCAGCCCAATACTTGGTCTCGAGTTCTATCTCTTTTTCCAAGCGCTCGGCAGCAGCTAGGACCGAGTCGACCATGCTGTTGATGCCCATGACCCTCCATCCGGTGGCGACGGAGAGGTCGTCCTGTATCTGGGCCTCTGTGATGTTGGGCTCCTTGAGTTTGGAGGCGCCTAGTGTTCCTATCCCTACCAGATCGCGCAGCGCGGGGGATAATGTAGTACCGGCTTGGACGGGGATTTCTTTGGAGAGCAGAAGGGATATGGAGTCGAGGGCCAACATGGCAGACTGGTGTGCAAACCTGCGGCATCCATCGTCAGTACATGTTCGCAGATTGTGCAGAATAGATGAAGACTAAACTGACTCGATATTCCTTAAGAACTCCTCGCGTGCGACAAGGGCATTTTTGCGCTTCGCTTCATCGGCCTCGTCGTCGTCCTCCTCTTCGTCATCGGATCCGTCAACGCCACCGTCTTCGAGTGTCCCTCGTTTCTTAGCCTCGACATCTTGGCGTAGCTCTGCCTCGTTGAGGCCCCGGAAGCCACCAGGCTGGGCATTGACCCGGGCAATAAATTCGGCGAGGTTTTGGGGCTTCTTATCGCGGGTCGGCCATGGGCGTAGAGAGAAGGGCGTCTGGCTGTGGGTGGCCATGATGGTTTAGCTCCGATGATTTTGAATTGAGGGATAGGCAAAGAGGTATGGGGAATGAGCCGTTCTGCGATGAATGCTGGTATTCATCGCGAAGTTATAATCTATACTAAAGAAAATGGCATCATCGGGTGCTTGATGTTTTGCATGTCGAGCAATGGATGCCTTTAAGCTCTAAACAACTTGGGTATGTAGATTCTACTTTGTGACGGGAGGCGGCGCGTCGGAATGCGCTAAGGTCACTACCTAAGACAAAGGAACAATTCTGAGGCTGGTGTGTGGCTGATCCACCCGTATTAGAAGCACCGGGGGACTTACACACGCCGTAGGAGTATACCTAACACGTGAATATTTTATATGCGAATGTTTTTAGATAAACAAAACTTGGTCAACACAAGGTATTGACGAATGTATTGTTCAGGCATCTGCTTAATTACAGCCGAGGTATCATTGTAGAGCTAACTATAGAGCATTGCGCCAGTGTTGTTCCTGGAAAGCATTGAGGAACTGCTCTCATCAGTAGGAGCGCAGGTTGATATGGCCGAATTCCGATGAACGGGCAACCGCTGGAAATCCGTCATTGAGGTTATAAGTCGTTTAATGAGTCTAGACCATCCCTCCAGGGGTTGAAATAGGTAAGGCACACTAATGCAGACGACGCAATGGCACAATGATATCAGTAGAGTGGGCATGATTCTACCTCACACAGCATGTATTGCCGATAAATAGCGCTGCGGGAATTTATATTGGGAGCATGTGAGATGAAGTAAGCTTCTCAATTCGTGGTGGTTGTTTGGGATGTGAATGAATGCAAGAGATATCCAGGTACCTAGTACCTTATTTAAGTACCAACATCGTGGTATGCATCATAAATGTCGCGCACCATTCGGACCTGCGGTTGGGGAGGGATTAATTGATGCATCCCGACTCGCCAGATCTCCCGGACTTTTGCTTTCAACTACTCCCAATTAACACGAATAACGTGATAATAAAATCGTGGAAAATACCTGTACCAAGAGCTGCATAAACAAACAAATCGTATGATACCAAAGCTGTTTCTAGCAGCTACACGTAGATCAACAGAGTTGCAACGTCGAGGGCCCGTCACCCCACCGAAATGACGCACAGCCCTACGCTCAGCTCCGCACGGAGGGGGGCGGCCTAGGCAGCTCTCGGCCGGCATTCGGCGCGCTAGGGGAGCCCTGCTAACTCAAGGTCCGCTAAGGTCCGCTAATGATACATTGTTTACCTACCTACCTAGGATAAGTAAATATCGTCATTATTCTGCTGTGACCTCACATGCAAGCTGCTGGAGATACTCTAATATTCAGAGAGTGAGTTAGAGCTCTAAATAGATATATATATAATAAATAACCCAATTCAGAAAAATTATATAGCTATGTGTACTACAGTAGTAGATCATGATTTACAGTAGGTTACGGTGTGCATACAGACCCCTGGAGCTGTAAGCTAAGCAAGTAGGTAGCCCTCGAGGTAGGGAGGCTGGCTGCAGTGTAACTTTGCAGAGTCTCGACAGTTGCCCCTCCTTGTCACAGCCAATTGATAAGCTCGATAAGAGCTCAGCATCGTCCCATCCCACTGTCCCACCATGCCACTTCCACATCCCACCACCCTGGGCACCACCACCACCTCACACACATATGCGCTGCTTGTCGTCGAGATCCCCATACCCAATTACATGACATAACACGACCCATCACCAGGTCTACACAATTCTCCTTTCCTACATTGCCTAGAATCAACCCTTGAAAATCTCCTCTGCGTCACTTGACGACGTCCCCTTTGATAATACTACCTTGCTCATTAAGCGACCCAAGCTTTCGACTGACAACGTCGTCAGCTCTATCCCAATCACCTTGAGGCGCTCCTAGTTACCTACCTACTCCTCATAAAAGCCTCTTAGCTAGCTCCCTCTATACTAGCACCTTTAGCACCTTTAGCTCCTCATACTCACTCAACTTATCCTTATAATCACCTACCTACCTAGTTTTAACATTTCCCTCGCTCACACACACCGCTCACTTAACTAAACACTACAAACCATCATTATCATCAACATGGCGGCGCCACACAAGAAGAAGATCGCCGTCATGACCTCCGGGGGTGACTCCCCCGGCATGAACGCCGTCGTCCGCGCTGTTGTCAGAATGGGAATTCACATGGACTGCGACGTGTTCTGCGTCTACGAAGGTTACGAAGGTCTCGTCCGCGGTGGTAACTACATCAAGCAGATGGGATGGGAAGATGTACGAGGCTACCTCTCGGAAGGCGGTACTCTCATCGGCACAGCTAGATGTATGGCGTTCTACGAACGACCAGGACGCCTGACAGCTGCAAAGAACATGGTTCTCAACGGCATAGACGCTCTCATTATCTGCGGTGGTGATGGTTCTCTTACTGGTGCCGACAAGTTCCGTGCTGAATGGCCATCGCTCCTGGAGGAGCTCGTCTCCAAGGGAGAGTTGCAACAATCACAGATCGCCCCATACAAGCACCTAAACATTGTCGGCCTCGTTGGCTCCATCGATAATGATCTGTCCGGCACAGACGCTACGATTGGTGCTTATTCCGCCCTCGCACGCATCTGCGAAATGGTCGACTATATCGAGGCTACCGCTTCATCCCACTCCCGTGCCTTCGTCATCGAGGTAATGGGTCGCCACTGTGGTTGGCTTGCGCTCATGGCAGCAGTTGCTACGGGAGCCGACTTCCTATTCATCCCAGAGAAACCCAGAGAAGACAACTGGAAAGAAGAAATGTGCCAAGTCATAAAACAGGTGAGCAGCTATCCCCCGATAACATCCTTTGTCAAAGATATTCTAATTGTTGCCATAGCATCGAGAAATGGGAAAACGCAAGACTATCGTCATCATTGCCGAAGGGGCTCTAGATAAACATGGCGAAAAGATCACTCCCACGATGGTCAAGGATCTCCTAGCAGACAAGAACGGTCTAGGTTTAGATACCCGCATCACCACGCTCGGTCACGTCCAGAGAGGAGGAACGGCTGTAGCGTACGACAGAATGCTCGGTACATTGCAAGGTGTTGAGGCCGTTAGGGCTGTGCTCGAGGCTACTCCTGAGACCGAGACTTGTTTCATCGCTATTACCGAGAACAAGATCGCCAGGAAGCCTTTGATGGCTGCGGTCAAGGAGACCAAGGAAGTGGCGGCGTTGATTGAGCAACAGCGTTTCAACGAAGCCATGGCTCTCCGTGACACCGAGTTTTCTGATCAATACAAGTCGTACACGATGTCGGCGAACACAGGTTTCAGCGAGGTATTTCCGTGTCAACCAAACAGGGTAAGCCAGTTGTATTCCGGGCATTAGCCAGGGTGACTAACACTGTACAGAAAATGAGAATTGGGTTCATCAACGTCGGTGCTCCGGCGGGCGGTATGAACGCTGCCATACGCGCCGGCGTGGCATATTGCCGGACCCGGGGTCACGAGGCTATTGCCATCCACAACGGATTTGCCGGGTTTGCTCGACACCACGGAGACAACCCTCTTGGTGCTGTTCGACCGTTTGACTGGCTTGAGGTAGATGGTTGGGCCAGCAAAGGTGGCTCGGAGATTGGCACGAACCGAGAGTTGCCGGAAGAGTCGGGCATGGAACATATTGCCAACCTAATCCAGAAATACAAGTTCGATGCTCTCTTCTTGATTGGTGGATTCGAGGCTTTCCACGCAGTCTCACAACTACGCAAGGCCAGAAGTCAATACCCTTCGCTATGCATCCCCATGGCTTTGCTACCTGCGACTATTTCGAACAACGTACCGGGTACTGAATACTCACTTGGGTCTGACACATGCCTGAACGAGCTTGTGTCTTACTGTGACAAGATCAAGCAGTCGGCCTCTGCTACCCGACGACGAGTCTTCGTTATTGAGACCCAAGGTGGACGAAGCGGATACATCGCGTTGCTAGCAGGTCTCAGCGTAGGCGCAAGCGCTGTGTACATCCCGGAAGAGGGTATCAGCCTACAGATGCTCACCTCAGACGTGATGCACTTGAAGGACGTCTTCACCAAGGACAAAGGCCAGACAAGAGCCGGAAGGCTAGTACTCATCAACGAGAAGGCCAGCGAGACCTACACCGCCAAACTTATCGCCGACATTATGCGCGAGGAGGCCCATAACCGGTTCGAATCCCGAGACAGCATTCCGGGTCACGTTCAACAGGGAGGTGTGCCTTCGGCCATGGATCGATGCCGGGCCGTACGCCTCGCCATCAAGTGCATACAGCACCTCGAGTGGTTCGGTCCCAAGGGTTACAGGACGCCCGAGGAGATCGCCAAAGAACCCCTGAGCGCTACCGTGATCGGTATTAAGCGCGCCGAGGTAGTCTTCTCCGCGATGAAAGACGTCGAGGAGAAGGAGACGGACTGGAAGAACAGACGGCCCCTCGATGCTCACTGGATGGGCATCAAGCCGGTCGTGGATATCCTTGGAGGACGCGCGGATTATCCTGCTCCTACGCACAATTTGGAGGGTCTGGCTGCCAAGGATGCGAAGCGAGGGCTCTAAGGGGGATACTCCATAGAAGGCGTCGATATTCTGGAGTCGGGGGGTTTCATGGGATTGGATTGGACCTGAATTTGGCTTGGTTTGTTTGGGTTGGGCGGGATTAAAAGGATGGGTTTAAGATCGTTTTGCTTTTTTTCGTCTCTTTGTGCGAGGCTTTTTCTAGTCTTTTAGACTTATGAGTATTTTTATATGAATTGAATAGATACGTACGTTTAAGAGTGTTGGTTCATAGCTTGTATTTTTCAGAATCGAAAGTGAGATGGAGAATACAAATTAACGTGCATATCTGAAGAGATTTTAGTTTTATATTATTTGACTAACTAGTTGCCCTTTTTCTTCTTTTTTTCTATTTTTCTGTTACTGAGTGCGTCGCTCTGTGATAGTTCATGCTAGGTAGCTACCTCTGTCCCAGACGAGACCAGAACCGCTTACCGATTATGCGAGTGGGTGTGTGAATGAGTAAGGAAGTAGGTGGGTAAATAAGCAAATAAGTCAATACTATTGCCTTAGATAAGTACTTAACTGAGATACGAATTGCAGTAGTATGTAGGTATGTATGTATGTATGCATGCTAAGTATGTCTGAGAGCCGTCTCGTGGGGTTATTACAGTTTATTACAGTTATAGGATCAAGAATGCATGTTCGGCGGGTCTGCGTAGGTCTAGATTAGGCCAGGGGTTGCTTATTCCTTGCTTGTAGTGACTGATGTATTGTTCGTTTAGTGTACACTACACCATGTACGGAGCACTGTTGCAGATACAAGGGAAGGGGTAAGTGAGTGAGAAGTGAATGAGTATAAGAACCGTATTCTAACCGAATTCGAAGGCCGTGATGATGCCGGACAGGGTGGCGCAGGGGTGTGGGGTGGCCGTTCTGTCTGTCTCGTTTACTTGAATAGGAAGATGCTGTGCCGTACACTAGAAGCGATACTGTAGTTGGTTCTCATTGAGTATTACTGTGTTGGTGTATTTGGTTTTGTCGTTGGCTCGGCTGGTTTGTCTAGAGTGATAGAGTGTCGTTGGTCATGATTGGCTTTGATTGGTTATGCAATGCAAAGAGAAGAAGAATCTTGAAGCTGGAATCGGATGGTTTGCTCCACGTGGTGATCGACGTGCTATGCGGGTAATACTATTGTTGGAGAAATATGCAGTGTAGGAGATTGACTGCCAACAATATCTATTCTACCAATAGCGAATAGTATCAACAATGTGGCGAGTGAGTAAGTAAGTGGCGGGTGGCAGGATGGGATGAAACATGAAACGGAGTGTTGGTTACTATACAACACTTACATTACATACCTCTATGTACGTCTCTGTAAGCAGAAGAGCTGGGGATTGGGAGGGGATCGGCGTTGCGGCTCTCCATGACAGCTTGGACTCGGAGAAGGATCTGACAGGAACAGCTTACTGTGGAGCTTTGGCCGGCCGGGAGCTGCTCAATCTGCTTCCATTAAGTGTTGGTTGTGCTTAGTATCATGCTTTTTTTTTTCTTGCTAGAACTACTAAGACAGTCTAACAGGCCTAGGTAGGTGGGTAGGTGGGTAGGTAAGTAGGTAGTTAGATAAGTAGGTAGTTAGATAAGTAAGTGATCTGTCATAAAGACAAGAAACAGAAAACTATTAATAGATGTGATGATTTCATGAATTAGTTTTGGTTGGCAATTATTTCTTGTTATCTGCGCGTGTGGCTGTGTTGTTTGCGGGTCGGAAGGAGAAGTGATTTCCACCCCGTAACGAGGAGCAGGGGAACAAGGTCCGGTCGTGTTGGGTCTTGGTGTAGTGGAAAAAGGAAGACGGTAAGGAGAATGATTGATTGGTTTATTGATTGGTTGCTTTTATTCTGTTTTCATTAATTGTTTTGCCATTATTTACAGTTTAGTATGTGTAAGTAGCCGGCCCTTCCACATGTTTTCTTGCCACGGGCTATGATATGATGCTGATCGCTAATTTGGGTATATTCTCGGGTTCGAGTTTTCAGCCGTCTCTGATGGGGGCTACGCGGTTCGTGATTTATAAAATATATATACAAATGCGTCGTAGTAGTTGGCGCCGTAGGTGTGATGTATCTGAGGGAAACTGGTGTCGGTCTTGCTGTTAAGGTGCCTCCTTATAGTGACCTTCCCCCATTAGTTCGACGGGTCTCCGCTGCTCGGGAAGTTCGCTCGCGTGTGGGTGAGGTAGAGGTACGTAATATGCGTCGTCTTGCGATGAGATTGCGCCTCCGTTTTGGAACTGGTTGTGACCCGAATTCAAGGCTTGTCCTTGAGGCGGTTGATAGTCTTGAAGATAGTTATCCTGGAGATCTTGTAGAGGGGCGCTATCCACGGGGGACAACATGTTCGATGCTGGATATATCCAGGTCAAGTCCCCTCCTTGCTGTTGTTGCTGCCGTGATTGTACGGGCGCATTCAGCTGATATTGTGTATTGGACGGCCCTGCGTAATCATGTTGCAGGTTTGCACCCACGGCCACTGGGCCAGGAAACGTTATTCCTGAGTAATCGTATGTCTGCCCGTACTGGCCTGTCGGGTATAGGCTCGCTTGAGTCTGCTGTTGTGGTAGATATGCCTGGTTTGGCATTACCGGGCCTCCTCCTTGATAAACAGCTCCATTTGGTGCCGGTTGAAATACACCGTGCTGGCCAGTTGACGGTGCGCTCATATAGTGAGCCTGTTTACCCTTCCCAGTATCGCTGCTTCCAACCATATTTTCATCGTCAACATCACGAGACGGTGGGACCCGTATCTGTGGCCTCGATATTGCCTTGTTGCGTCGCATTTTAACACATAATATCGCAAGAGATCCGCCTATAATAATGGCACTGAGTGTGACGCCAACTGAGATGCCCACTTTCGCCTTATCGCTCAAACCCCCTCCATCGCTGCTCCGTAAGGATGGAGACACGAATGTCGACGTTGATATTAAAGCAGAGCTCGTAGGTGTGAATGTGCGAACTGTCGTATGAGTTACTTGGCTTAGTACATGGTCTGCAAGGAACCACAGAGCGATGACGCCGGCATATAAGGTCCTTGTAACCATGATCACGATGGAATACTTGTGTTAGGTCCTCATCACATAGCTCCGAGAGTTAGGAAAGGTGACACGAATAGATAGCGATGTCCAACTCCCTTCGGCTCCGTTTCGTCTAGGGTAAATGATATGGTAAGAAAAGACGATTTCCCAAACACGGCATCACCAACAAGCGCCAAAACCATCGTAAAATCAAGAAAAGGTGGGAGAGCGAAAATGGGGTTGGAGAATATTAAAGGAGAGCCGAACCGCAGAGATCGCGGGTCCAGTACGGTACTCGTAGAAAAACCATACCGGAGAGAGCTAGTTCAGGGATTAGGATCTCCCTTACTACAATACAGAGGCAATGTTCATGTTCACTAACTAGCGTCGGGGTTGTTGACTACACCGGGATAAACGAGTTGTGTAGCGGTGTCCATATGACCTACCGCTTTAAGAATGACAGGCGATCGCCATCGTTCTAACATCCTTGATTTTCGTATCGAAATGAGGCGTAGCGTCGTTGAAGAATTTCCGCCCTGGGACACCCCCAATTTTTTTGCCTAGTGTACCCCAACCCGGCTTTCAGCTTACCCCTTTCACATGCCTACATCTACCATTTAGCGATTGCCAAACCTCAACTCCACGAATGAGATATTGTTTGAAAAAGCTCAATCCCCTTTTGACTTCGGTGAAGCGCAAATGACATGGCTACCACTACATAACACCCACTATGTATGCAAGACATATGTTAGGTATTTTTAACAGCTCGCCAAGCTAGTGATCGCAGGCAGGCTATCTTGGTTAGGTTAGGCCATGTGGATTTTGCTATCCTGTTGTTAGCAAAACTGGATTTCTAGGCGCGGGGCACTGTACGGCGCAGAGTCCGTAAACTATTCAGGCGAAGACCGCAGCGCAAGAAGTTGGAGGAGCTTTTGGTGTTTATGACAATGCCTCACGATGTTGGCGAGAAATCATTGTACATGTCCTTGCGGCATCACTGTCCAACTCGGGACGAATAGTCACTATTAATCCAAAATGGGTTTCACCTAGACTAGATACTTAGAATTACTTGGTATTGCCAGGGATTGAAAATGATCTTGTAAAGCTTATCCTGGGCTGCCTGGCATCTGTACAGTAATGGATAATTACACCATTAAGTCGACCCCCTGGTAGATCGCTGCAAGATGCTTAGCATAGTAGTAGCTGAGAGGCTTCGTGAATTTTCTTTATTCCACAAACTCTAAGCGTTTAGCTGCTATCGAGATGTCTGCTAGAGCTGCGGCACCACTACTACCATCTCCTATATAGCGCGTCCGCATGCAGTATACTTTTCCCCTATGCAAATCAACTTGCTTTCTCCAAGCGAAGGATCAGTCGCTAAGCTATAAGGTGTGGCTGCTGCGCCGTCCATCTTTTATCCCGAGGCTTCTTAATGACGTCTAGTACTACCGTATTGGGTGTGTAACACAGCAGAGGTAGTCGGCCAGCCCGATCTTGTCTATTTTCTGCCTTTTTTTTTTTTTTTTTTTTTTCTCCAAAACGAGTCTTCTAGGCCTGTCGTAAGTTTAGTTTCGACATAACGATCTGCTATTGCCCCATTATGCGTCTCTACACTGACAAGAGATATGAAGGGCCATGCAATACCCCGATGTCGAATTATTTTTGAATTAGGTTTGGTAAAAGAGAATAACACTTTAGGTCCCTCTGTGGCTTTCTCGGGGTATTAGCGTCGGCCGTCTTACTTACATGCGGCATTGGCAAGGTGATCCCGGGGTTGGACAGGGTGTCTCAAGCGCTAGCGGATATTAATCCTTAAAGCACACAAACGTCAACATCTAAAATTAACACACAGTTTCGAGTTACATAATACACATAAATTTTTGGTATGAATAGCTGGCGTCATTCACCATCTTGGTATTTTATTACGAGCAAGAATGCCTCGAGTGTCTCCAATTCGTACGGACAAGTCTCGTATCATGAGTGATGTATGTCTCAGACAACAGGGCCGATTAACTCGGTGGCCGTGCAGTTCAATAGGGCAACCTCGGTATGTTCATTGGCTAGCCCAGCGCCATACCAAGCTGCAAGTCTTCAGCACTCGAACTGTCTACGCCTATGATCTTTTGGAGATGGATGCATATACTGAGTAGTCTACACTTGGGGTAACATTTAATGGACACATAATGATACAAACGCCCAGTAGCGCTAGAGAAGTTGGAACACGCGCCCCGCGCTTGATAGGGCGGAAATCAACCGCGTATATATTAAAATCCGCTTGGCGATGTTCTCCAACGGCGCAGCAAGCCACGGATACGCCGATCCAACAGCATTGCATACAGAATTGCAACTACGGCTTTAGTAATCAGTCGTCCCGGTACAGCACAGTCACATTGTCATTCGACTCAACCACTAATATTGTCAACGTTACGCCGTATTGACTATATTGAGCTCTCGTTGCACCCCGCGCTAGTTTCTGGGTACAAGCAATGCTTGCCGACCGTTCGCCCCCAAGCTTCATCATGGATCAAAGACAATTATTGCCTCGGGAAAAATTATACGACAGGTGATGTTCTGTGCAACATGTCATGGCTCACAGTCAATCGTTAAAATAGGCGCACGGTCGTAGTTATAGCTGAGTCGATAAGCAGGCTCGCGCCATTGATATAGCTCGCCGCCGAGCTACACAGGAACGCAATTGTATCAGACGCTTCCTCGCATTCTGCCGCCCGCTTAATAGGGATGATAGCCGAGATAACACCCTGCACCTCGGGGTTCTTCTTCAGCTCCAGCAGCCGCGTGCGGACTCAAGTCGGACACACGGCGTTGACGCGAATACCTTCGGCAGCATGATGTATCGCTCTCCCTTATGAGTTACATATAGAACTCATCAAGGTTCGCGATCAACGATGCCGAGAATGATTACTTACTTGCCATCTTCGTCGTTGCCATGAATGCAGGTTTCGATATTGTATAAGAGCCCTTGCTAGGGAGACCAACGGAGGAGTTGGCCGACGCAAGGTTGATGATCCCGCGTCCGATCTCACGCGTGCCGTTCCTGCCGCTCCAAGTTTTGGGCGTTCGCTTTCGCATTGCTGCGACCTGAGCCCGGACACATGGGAGGTGACTGCGAGTATTGATATTTATTACAGGGTCGAAATTGTCCATGTAAATTTCAGCGATTGGTGCATGAACACCGTTATCGTCCTGATTGCACGATTTTGTCAGTTATGCTAGCCTGACCTTGCTGACACTGAATCAAACCATCATCCACCTCAGCGGCATTGACGGCATAGTCGAGGCGGTCGAATTCCTTCCTTTACTACTTAGTCGACCATATCCTGTATCGACTTATCGTCCTAGGCATTCATCACAAATGTTGTACGAGTGATATGCTATCGGATTGCTATATATAGGTACGTACATGTCGCATATACAACTACCAACAGAGCCGTTACAAAGGTCAATGCCGGAGCCAGCTCACCAGCTTTCTTCGATCAGCTCGTCTTCATCCTCGACCACTTATCTGAAACAGCAAATAATGAAAGAATGGGGATCGTAACCAGTATTATGCTCCTTATTATACTCGTATTATCACCACTAGTACATTATCATACATTCTCTGGGCATTCCACCACCTGGGCTGGGTTCCCTTGCTCCTACGGACAGAAGATGGCTTTCTATCGATCACAGCGATTACATCCAATCTGTAACCTCAATGTGCTCGCTTTCTCTTTGCTGGTGTCTGTTGTTTTGTCGACTTTGGTTTTGGCTTGAACTCCTCGTCGTACATCTTGAAGAAGTCAATCGGCTGCGTCGGGTGTTCGCCTGTCACGTCATGGAAAGCAGTCGTCGAAATATAGTTCGTCTTGCCCTCTCTCACAAGACTATAGTAGTCGAGAAGGTACTGTTTCTCTGATTCGTCACTGTCCGATTCCGTACGTAGTACCTTCTTTGCTTCGGCACTGAAATACGACGATTAGTATGGGGGTATCGTGCTTGAGAGTGAATTATACTTACGCAGAGATGTCTTCAAATTGTAACTTTGTCTCAAGGGCGCTGTTCGCCGCCGTGGCTAGCTCCTCACCACTACAGAGCATCGGTCCTGAGAAATATGCCGATCAGCATAAATCAAATAGGTTGATCATCGCTCAGCTTACCAGTGACCACCATCATTTGCCCGCGATGTCGATCGTCAAAGCCATGCGGGCCTTTCCCTGATAGCACATGCGCAGCGACTTGGGCGACATCCTAAATCCGTCAGCAGGCGAAAAGGAAGATCACATATGATGCGACGCGTCTTACTCCGAGAGCTACTGGTGCAAATTTGTGGTTGCTTCCGATAGGAAGGGGCAGGAGACCCTCTTCTCTTGCTTGCTTCGTGTAGAGGAGGAGGTTCTCGGCGTAAAAGCCAGCCCTGACACAATTAGTATTCGGGGATTCGCTTAACCCCAGCACTATAACTTACCGAATTATGCAAGGTGAGTGACCCGTACTGGTGGAAGGGTCTCCTTTCGCCTCCATAGTCAAGCTTTCGAGCTCGATGAATTCTCGCAGGCGTGGCTGCTTCTGTCGACTGGCGTAGTCACAGCCAGCTGAGCTGATCAGGAGCACGTTAGGTATATTTGCCTTTTTGGCGGCACTGACGAGCTCTATCGATATATCCATCTTGTGGCTGTGAGCGGGGGGCACGAGACAGATCGTGTCGCATCCCGTCTCTTTCAGCAGCTTGACCAGTACTCGCTCACGGCCATGCTTGTGTTCGACAATCCTAGCACCGAGACCCTCCAGCTCTTTAGCTCTTTCAGCAGAGAGGTCCAATGTTAGACCGACGACTGAATCGACCTTGGAAGTGAATGGTTCGGACAGAAGAAGTTCGCCGATGAGAAAGCCAGTGTGGCCATCTACGGCGGTTATGCAGACGTTCCTTGACATCACGATGGTGAAGCTGCGAGTCGCCACTTATGCTATTTCGGTCACAGCGCACAATAAGCGATTATCTGGGCCGATACTACTACGTCCTTTTCACTAATAGAAACGCGATGGAGGGTAGAGGAAATGTGTATATGGCGTTTCATTAAATATGTCAAATCAAGCAACCGGGCACTTACCTTAGGCTTATTATATGCAGACTCTCAAGATCTAGGGTAGTTCATCGCTAGGTGTAATTGCTCCATGAACCCCCTTCGATGGGGCTACAGTACCGTCATAGTTACTCATTGCTCCTCACCTGTGACTCTTAAGATACACCTTTTCGTCAGTGGCTTCTTCATGCTGACACCTACGGATGTCTACCGGTAACCCCGCGCTTCTTGAAAGCGAATACCTGTAAGGGTTCCGCGTGTGCGTTTCCTGGCTTGGATGAAGTCATGACTGCCAATTGGTCCTGATGAAGCTTACGGTATCTTGCGATGCATTTATTTCAAGAATAGTCTAACGACCTTTGACAAGGTTAGGTACCTGCGCAGGTCTGCGATCATCGATCCATATCCCTGTATATTATGTAATACTGAGTTCATGATGATGGGGACTTGGACATCATCATCGCCAAACTCAATTCGCACTGGCACTCAATTAGCACTAGTTCTTTGATGGAAATGCGCCTATTGGATAACCAAGCAATTGAAGGGACAAGTCAGGGGTAACACAAACGGCTATCGACTCTGTACACCACCGTGCATTCAATGCCACTATCCGAGAAGTCTCCGGCATTAAATGAAACAATAGCAGCCGAGGGCAGCGATTCGAATTGTTATCATTCACCTATACGTAAGTTATGTTACGTTGGAATGTCTTGGCCGTCCTCACAAGGAGGCAATCCATTTCGTATTCGCCGCCATTTCATTCCTTTCTTACGTAACACCCAAACAGCTATATATCCCAGAATACCGCAAAGGGCCGCTACCGTTGCCGGCCAGGCTTCTCGCTGTTTCTGGCAAGAATAGGGCAACCTCTGCCAAGAGCATAACCCCAACGATGACGAGGGAGTAGAAAGTCCAAATATAACTCTGGCTATTGTAGGCAACAGCCCCTCCTGCTACAGGTCCGACACAAGCTCCTAGGTTAAGGGCCATGCTGAGCGGCCCTAACATACGACCTCTCTCACTCGGAGGACATAGGGCAGCCACTACACCGAAGCTGATAGCATACACGGCGCTTGCCCTCAGGCTCTGCTGATTAACAAAGAGGCCGAAATTCCCAATGACGTAGAGAAGTGTTAATAGAAACAGCGGTCTTCTACCATGGTAGTCAGATAGTAAAAATAAAGATATAAATATAACTTAACGCAACTCCCACCCAAGTTGGCCATCCAATCGAGTTGGCCACTTTTCTTGGCGGTACTCTGTAATAGGAAATTCGCCTGCAGGGTACTTACCTGCTACCTTTAATAACTTTACTAGTTTTATAGCTATAAACTAATAATTAATATATTTAGATTCCTTATTTAATAAGGAATTTAATAGTATTTTTTTTAATTTTACATCTATTTTATTTACAGAGATATAAAAAACCACGTTAAAATAATCCTTATAAAAAGTTTTTTAAAGATGTATAAACTAAATAATTTTCTAAAAATAGAAAAAAAAAAATCAGATTTGAAAAGCTTATTAAATAAAGAATCTAAATATACTAATTATTAGTTTATAGCTATAAACTAGTAAAGTTATTAAAGGTAGCGGGTAAATACCCTATAAGCGAATTTCTTATTATAGAGTACTGCTAAGAAAAGCGGCTAATCTAATTAAGAGATGCTGTAAAAAGGTAGTGCACTGTAAGGCATACGGTAGCGGGGTTATAGAAGGTCCTACAGGGAGCACAGACTAGTTATAGCGGAAGGTAACGGATCTTAATAATACTAGAAGTAAAGACTATAGCGGATAGGTAGCTATAAGACAAGGGGTAGGAGTGGCAGTTAAAAGATTGAGTTATTTGATTATTAAATAGCTAAACAAAGGGAAATTCCAGCGGCTATATAGTCGGAGGACAATAGATTTAGTGCTAATAGTACTAAGTCTATACTATAGTTACTAGCTAAATATAAAGGAGATTAACCTGGCTAGGCCCTAGTTGGTAAGATTTATAACCACTTAAAATAGTGAATTATTTAGTGTTTAGGTTAGTAGGTCGGTCTGGTATAGCCGGACCCTATAGGGGCTACCCGGAGCCTATACTCACCTTTTAAAAGACCTCTTATAAGCTTTATAAGACCTATTAACTCTACTAGGTTATCTATTAACCTCATCATTAAAATTACTAACTAATCCTACCGGTGGTGCCGATCTTTAGCACTATTAGTAACCTTAATAAGCCTTGTTTAACGCTATAAAGCCTTATACTTACTCTACTAAAGCTTTACACATACTATATAACCGCTATAAGTGAGCCTAAAATAAACCTTATAACTAAATGGGTTAAGTGACTAGTTAGTAAGGCTATAGTGGCTGAAGTAGCTATTATAGCCGTGTGGCTAGCGTATACTATAAGGTAGCACCCGACTATTACCAGCTGATTTTAACAGATGCATTACTTATATTTACTTATTTTATTATAAAAAATGCTTAATTAGTTTTTATTAATAAATAAGCTTAGCGCCTAGGTTTTTCTTTTATCACCTACCTTTTTTTACCTTTTATAAAAAAAGTGGTTTTTATAAGTGATTAAAAGGGTTTTTAGCTAAAGTTTAATCCCTTAACCCCTTTTCCCTTTTTAAACTCTAAATAAAAAATAAATAAGTATTAGGGGCATAATATAAGTGGCTTTAAAGACCTAGTATTTATTATAAAATCGCTATTCCTATAGTCGTAAGACAAGCCTAATAAAAAAGAGCTACCCCGCGACTCGGCCATAATAACACTCTTTTTATATCATATAACTTTTTATAATAAAGGGTATAAATCTATAAATCTTTAAATCTTTAAATCTCCTTCTTAAATTTATAAATCTATTAGATTTAAAGTATATTAATACTTTAAGACAATTTTATTTATTAGTTTTTTTATATTTATATAATCTTATTAATCTTTTATATTTAGCTATTAGATTTATTAGTTTAATATACTTTTTAAATAACTATTATTTAGATTATTACCTTTTTTATATAATAGTAAAAGTATGTAACAGACCCGTCATATAATAGTATGAGCGGTACGTCGGGGGTTCTTAATTTGCAGGTAACACTAGGGATAATAGCGGGTGTCCGTTAGGGAGGTTTGCGAGTACTCCCACCACTATACAGAAAAGGTCGCAGCCTGAATAGTAGTCATTTAAAGAGTGTATTAAATTATATAAAGAAGTTGATAGCTAAAGAGCAGGACTAAATTAATGACTAGATACAGGAGAAGGATGAGATTATATAGACAAAGGAAATACTAATGAACGAGGCCGTCCCAGGGTACCAACGTACCCTGGATCTGATGGATCTATGGATTTAAGAGAAAGATCAAAGATCCAAAGATCCAAAGATCCATAGATCCATACCCTCTATCACAGGAAGTCACGTGACAAGGAAAATTATCGACGTGGCCGAAACGCGGGGCAGCCCCTTCCTGTTAGGCCGTCCTGCGACCGCAGGATCAGCAATCTCGTAATAAAGTATTTACAAACCTTTTTAATAAATATTTATTATTATTCTTATTATTATTTATAAATTAAAAACCTTTAATATATTATTTATATAAATATATAATAAGTTTATTATATTTTAATAGCTTTTTAATTAATAAGATTTAGTAAATAAATAAAATAAATACTAGTATTAAAAAGACTTAGTAATAAAAAAGATTATAAATAAGATTTAAAAAAGTATACTTAAAAGATATCTAAGCTAATAAAAAACAAATAAAGATAATTTTAAAACTTTAAAAATATTTTAAAAAGCTAAAAATAAATTAATAAATAAATAAATTATAAGCCTTAAAACATTATTATCACGATCGGGTTATTCAGCTTTATAGCATTCTATTAATTTTATAAACAAAGATTTAAAAGTAAAAAAGAAAGGAAAAAAAGCATTAAGCTATAATATAAATATATAAATATATATATTAGAGAATTTTATATATAAGTCCCTAATAATATATCGATAAGTATAATTAATAAAATTAATTTATAATCTTTATAACGCAATCGTTATACTTCCCCTTATTAAAATAAAGACTCGGTTAAAAAAAGGCAAGTCGAGGTTATTTATACAGGATATCTTTATTAAAAATCCTTTTTTTATAAGTATATTATTATCTAAATAGTTTTTAGCAAATTTATTTAT
>NPFG01000614.1:0-18990 GCA_002288965.1 Xylaria sp. MSU_SB201401
ATATCTTTTAAAGTAAAAGTTTTTAATTATTTTCTTTTCTAACTATTTTAAGCTTTAAAAGTAGATTAATTAAATATAATCTTATCTGCTTTATTTAATATAAATTAGCTTATATTAATATATTAAGTTTTATTACTTTTATATAAATATTATTAAATATTAAAGTTAAATATAATAAGGTTATAAAGTTTTATATAATAATGCTCAATTAAGCAATTACTATTTAAACCTTTTATATTTTATAAGTTTTTGTGTAAAATTAGCATCTATTAAGGTTTTTAGTAGTACGCCCGCAAAACTACTAATAGTAGCTTGCGTATAGATAATAAGTAAAAAGAAAGGTGTTAAGGTGGGCCTATATATACCGTTAGACTGTATTCACGTCTAACAGCGTCGTATTTGAGTGCAATATCAACTAAGTAAGGTAGGCAAAGACAGTAAGGCTACATACTTAAGCTATATACTACCATATATCTATAAGGGGAATTTAAATGCATATGCCTAAACGAGGGACTCTGTTTAGTTGAAATTGCTGTGAACACTCCCCCTACCCTGCTTTGTAGAATGCCTATCGGTTGTATCTTGTTTCCTGTATTTGCACCTTGTATGTCTGATCTTCTAGGTGCTTTTGCTAACAGCATCTAGACGCCGTTGATCCTACTTTATGGTATGGTACCAGTAGCAGTATCTTTCTAGAAAACCTCGAGATAATCCCGCGCAGTCATTGCTAGCTGCATAGCTGGAATATATGTTAGCGTTTAAATAGACATCGCTATAATCGTCAATGAATAAATCTACAGACTCCGGCGTATTAGTACCCTCAAGCTCCTTATTCTCAAGGGAAAAAAGGAGGCCCGTAGCAGAGGCATTGTAACGTCGGCGGACCTCACCAATGACCTTCTATATCATCGTCCAAGGGTTGACAACGGTAATCGCTTCCCATTTGTAAAAGGTCACGGGAATGACTAGGAATTGAGTGCCGGCAGGGATGTCATCGAGTGCGACGGTGGGCAGTACTGGCTCAATTAGTTGGGCCATTTTAAAGTTGCTGGGGATTGTGCAGTCGTTTAGAGGCCTTCGAATGTGGTATAGAGGTGATGACATAGTCTTGTAGAGTCTATTTCAGTAATATAGTTAGCTCAGTAGCTGCGCAGATCCCCTGGCGATTCAAAAAGGATCTGGACATGAGGCAAAAACATAGAGTGAAGTATAGAAGTTGATAAATTGAGGCAAGGCCGCGGCTTTCTACTACAGCAAAGAATACTACGACCTATGAGGTAGCCTACGGCTGTTAAAGCGGCCTGTATTCAAAGAGGCTGGCGGCAATGTGGGAGATGGGGCTTGAGAGGACAACAGTACCTATGTACGCACTTCCCTAAAGGCAACACAAAGGTCGTGTTCTTGATGGGTTGTTGTTGAGGCTTCCTGGTGTCTTGCGAGTTCCCCGGTTGCTGCAAACCGGGTCCAGCTAGCAATTCTCGGAGAGTCTTTCGGATGCAAGCATGTACATGAGATTGTCGGAAATATGTGGGCAGAACGTCGGTGACGATATAGCAGATGGGAATTCGATAAAAGGGTAAAAAAGTCTTGTGCAGAGAGACTCACGCGCCTATGTTTGGATACCTAGGTGCCTAAGGTACCTAGGTAGGTGGGCAGATATGTACCTAGGCAGGCACGTAGGTCCTGCTACGACCTAGGAGTGTCAAAACTAAAGACAGGCGCGTAAGCGCATGTACCTAGGTAGATAACACCCGCGCGACTTCCCACAAAGTTTCACAATTAGTAGACAGCTTATTAGCAGCTTAAATAGAGCCCTATCTGAGAGCCACGTGATGTGGCATCTATGATCTTGTAGATTAGAAGTGGTTTGTGAGAGCCTTGCAAGGAAGCTATCTAGAACAACCCACAATCCACGTTGTCAGTAAACCTGTGAGAACAATCCCGTCTTTGCTTCGATACAGGACCAGGCGAGAGTCACCATGCATGCAAACGTATCTTATTTTATCTTGGGAGATAAAGCAGTGTGCTAAGCTAAGGGTTTATTCTATATAAGTGATGTTGTATAACTAATCTACTATACACGTTGGCAGTAATCACCCTCCACGTCAAAAGTTGCTAGCACGCAAAGTCGAGCTTCGAGAGAAATGGGGATATCATCCCACCGTTTAGGACTGACAAGCCGCGGTGGTGGAGGCACCAAGTCGCAACATTATCATTACGCAAGACATTAAGAAAAGATATCACAACAATTTACTATCCAGGCTGCATGCATAGTATAGAAAGAAAGACTGATCGTGAGTACATGCTCCACCTCCATGCGGCTTACCAACAGCCACGGCACTTACCGAAGCAGGCAGCTGTCGTCTTTTCTCACCCCGAAGATGCTTATCTATGGATCCTTCAGACGACCTTCTCACTGTGATACCAAGTCCCTTGTACACGCTCTTTTGCCGTGAGAGCTTTTTGTGCACAAAGTGATGAAGTGTAGGGATGCGGATGGGCTACTAATCTTACGCTTTGCAACATGTTTCTAAACAATGTTTTGCCCTTAAACCAAACCGTTCATTCCTAGCAGCACACATGAGATTCCCCAGCGATAGGCTGAGTCACAATGGCCTTTGCTCAAGGGTTGACCAACCTCTTCGAGCAGAACCATGACACAAGGAGGAGTGCGCGACTCGCCCCTGATTTGGATCAAAATTGGCCGGGGAGTGTTATTCAAGCTTCTTAAACTACTAACAAAGATGCCATTGGGGCTCACGTACTGGACAAATAATGTATCCTCGGAGAACCCAACTCATTCGTATCCCTACTATGCTGGGATATATGCATTATTCAAGTTCCTAGCAACAGTCTCTCTTCTGTTACTTGGAATCTCTATCTTTATCATATCCATCAGGCGGACAGGTGCCAACGTTCACCAGTACGCTTTACGAACATTGATTCGAACACCTTTGTCTTTCTTCACGACCAGACACAGGCGTTGTTACAAATCTCTTCTCTCAAGACCTAAACCTCATAGACATTGAGCTACCGAATGCATTGTTGAGCACCCTCTTCTGCGTAAGTGTCCCTCCCTGCCGTACTCAATCCCGAATCTACCTGAGCCTATGTGCAAGGGGATCTGCAGAGCAAGGTTAAGCTAACTGAGCGTCGTTAGATCTTCCAAGCCATCGGACAAGCGGCTGTTATGCTCACTTCATCCCCCTATTTGGCCATTAGCTATCTATTCATTGGTGCTTTACTATACGTCGTGTAGAGGTTTTACTTGCGCACCTCGAGACAGCTCCGGCTATTAGATCTTGAATCAAAGAGTCCACTGTAGTGAGTCCAGCACTGTCAGTCGATTCTATGAGCGTTGCACTGAATAAGAGACGCAGCACACATTTCATCGACACATTTCATCGACACAGTCAAGGGCGTTGCAACTTTAAGAGCTTTTGGAAAACAGAATATACAGTCTATGACATTTAATATCGATTTTTTTTATATGGTATCTAGACGGCGCTAATATTGTTGACTAAAAGGATTTGTGTCCGACGATGTCCACAAGAACGCCTGCTTGATCAGCACTAGCCAACCCCCAGCGTACCTCCTAGTAACGTTTCAGCAATGGCTCAACCTCGTTCTTGACTTTGTCGTCGCAGTTATCGCCGCGATTTTGACGGCACTCGTTGTCAACCTTCATTCAAACTCTGGCTTAACTGGTGCATCCCTCGTGACCCTCATGAGTTTTGGAGACAGCCTTTCAGGCATTGTAATATTTTTCACCAGACTTGCAATTTCTCGGTGGTGGAAATTCAGTGAAAGCGTTCAACCTGAAGACAAGAGTGAAGAATATTTAATACTCCATAAGATTGGCCGCAAAAAGGTATGATAGAGATGAAGGGTGTATCTGCATCTTATCAGTAAGAATGAACACGCACACTAGCCTCAATCACTTCTAGCAGGTGCTAATGGTACCATCAGAATGAAAATTGTGTTAGATGAGCCGCTGAACCTCGCTCTTCGTGATATTAATCTGATGATCGAATCTTGCTGTGCCTCAAGAAGCCGTCTTCCTACCCGACGGGTCCACGTTCTGGGCAAACCTTGACCCTACTGATGTTACCACACTAGAGGAGTGTGAGACTGTGCTAGAGAAGGTGAGCCTTCTGCAATTCGTTCGAGACCGAGGTGGTCTAGATTCCCCAATGAGCGCTGGGGCTATGAGCGCCGAACAGAAACAGCTCATGTCTCTCGGACGCGCACTCCTAAGGTGCCGTGAGCGCACGAAAAAACTTCTTGGGGTCGGAAGTAGCAGAGTGGAAGGTGGCATACTACTACTAGATGAGGTAAGCTCGAGCGTGGACCACGAGACAGAATGCATCATGCAGGATACGATCAGAGCCGAGTTCGAGAGCTGTACTGTCGTTGCGGTCAGTCACAGGATTGACATGATCATGGACTTTGACAGAGTAGTTGTCATGGATAAAGGAGAGGTTGTAGAGGCTGGCAACCCTATGGTTCTGGCCGCGCAAGAAGGTTCAAAGTTCCGTGAGTCAAATGCAGCCTCAATGAAGAAATAGAGACAGCCGCGTATCACCAATGACCAACGGAGTAAGATGTTTGACCGCGATTATCAATGGTCAGGGGATGTCGAGGTCTTCAAATATTTTTCTTATCGCCCATATGGTCCGTATGGAGCGTTCTAAGCAGTAATGATTCAATTTAGGTGACGTTTTTGATATGACTAGTGATCTCGCGTGCGGATAACTACGATAATGTGATCATTCACAGGCCACTTAGGTACGTAGCTTGGGGTCTTTTAATGTTAACGTGCGCTACGTTGTCTAAGACATTGCGACTATACGTCACCGCCTCCAATCACAGTAGGGATATTACCGTAATATTCTCTCATAGAGCTTACCTTCTATCTGTTCTATGTAGATGCCAGTTGGCAATCTTGCTTATGTGACTATGCAGAGTTTTGTGGTGTAGGCTATGGCCGAATTCCTACCAGATTCTCGGAATTGAGCAGAATCCATGAGCAACCCTCTAGAATAGATCCCAAGCCCAACTAAATCTCTACCAGAGACCAGCTTTACAATATACCCACATAGCCCTTCACGTCCACGGTGACAACCAATCCTATATATTTGCAAAGAAAGGTTGCTTTCAATCAGACCTGGAGCAAACCTTTTTACCATCTCTTTAGGCGTATCCTTTTATGTCTTTGATATTAATCATGCTTGCAAGTAAGCCTAGACTAAAATTCGGCTTCTGGTATTCTGACAAGTCGACAGATACCCCGCGTGTAGACAAGCTATCCACCTATCAGGTTCCCGGGAATTACTACAAAGAGTACGAGCCTAAGGAAACTCCTGATACACCTAATGTGTATGTTGGCTTTTTTAATAGGTTTCATAGTACCACTTGGGGTAGCTGAAGAAAAGCGACATAATGCATGAACCTTGAACGGCAAGCTTTTTACAAAAAAGGGTACATTATCAAGTAGTGAAGAAACCTTCGTGACGGCTCCTACCGTCCGGGTCCTCCGCTGTCCACTGTTCCCCGTCTATAAAATAATGCATCGTCCCTCTGCCCATTTCACAGAGCAGATATTAGGGTGCGCTTTGCGGACAGAGTGACTACAATGACGGTAATTCGGGGTGCCCTACTGTGGTCCTCTCAAGCAGCGCCGTACATATAATCAATCATTAAAAACAACCATCCCGTCCTAAGCATAGGATATAATTCCAATTTGCGAAGAGGGAATCAGAAAACTCCAAACCAGCTTTCAGCATCTGGGGTTTGACGCCTGTGGTACGCTTTGGTAATCCAGCGGTCGTTTCGTTGTTAGCGTTTAAGTTTTCCCTTCTCACCTCTCACTCAAGAGTTCATACACCTACTCGGGGCATGACTAGAAGCATCGAGCAACTTCGTCGACCGTGTCTGATCCGGCTTTGAACACACCATAATAACAAATTCAAAGCAATGTCATTCGGAGAAGAGAAAGGGGAGAAAAGTAGAAGAAAAATTGAAGAGGATCAATGAAAAAAAAAAGAATATATAAATATATTCGTTGCACATGATGGCGCAGCACAGGCTTGTTCTGCTTCTGTTAGCTGGGTTGGGGTCTTCCCAAAGCATCTCCTACGCAGCTCGCCTACATGCCCTACGGGAGGCTTCGTGGAAAGCTGTCTCCCTGGCTTACCTTTGGCGTTAAAGAATACGATAACCAGAGAAAAATAAAGAGAATAATGAAATTATCGTACGGATTCTACGAGGAAGTCCGGTCTTATGTCGTCAAGAAGGATGATGTAGCCCGTTGGGACAGCCTGAACCTTTCCTCAATGAACATCAAATTCAAAAGGAGAAAGGAAGGCTAACAATAAGAGCTGAAGTTCAGAACTGAGAATTGTTTCAGATTACGTATGGCTGCCAAGGTCCTTCAGGGCCCCATTGAATCGATTTCGACCTTGCAGACACGCCTGACCCCAACTACGATTGTAGAGTAGATCCCTGCCTCCGATATTTTGCCAATACAGCTCGAATATGGGAGGCCCGAATAACTCCGTTTCCATACCCTCACGATACGCTCAATATTATGGCTTATACTGAACGCATAGTCTGAATAGCCTATGAGCAAAAAAAGTACAGGTATTCAGTGCGTGCGGTAGTATTGCTTCCAAGATGGCGGCGATGCTTATGAATTCTGGCGCAATAAGAAGTCGTTACCTTTGCGAGTATCAGGAGTCGCCCGGTGGGTGTACTGTAATAACTTTATTGTTACATAACTGGTGGAAGTAATCCAAAATTAGTGAGGGTCTTCAGACTTCTTCTGGCTTTGCATGACTTCAGTTCTTTGTTCAAGTTCCGTATCTGCTATGATACCAGCAAGTCTTCTCTTTATGTGTACAGCCATGCGACGCTCAGGTGGCTTACTCGCGTTAGCATGGTAGTCCGCATCTGTAAGTACTTTATGGGACGGAGGCTGGGACAAGAAACTAGAAGGTTTATATAGCCAGGAGGAAGAGCGAATTCACTCCTTCTTGGACATGTCTAACATCTACGCAAATGAATGTATTGCCAGACACTCATGAAGCGACTCCTGACGGTGTCATAGATGATCAACCCCAATTTTACCTTCCCTTACCACAAGAAGAGGCCAAAGAGGGTGTTCCGTCGGGGCCGACGACCCGCAGGAGCTTATACATAGAATGGTAGCAAGTTTCATGCAGTGTCTGGTCCAAAATCTATGTCACAGCTTCCGTCATAATAACCGAAACCGGTATAGAGTTAGTGTACATAACCTACCTAGATAGGCTATGGATCGTTGCCGCTTGGACTAGACGTTGATTTGAAGAGAGGAACGGATTAGCGTTCCATTCATTTCTTTCCCCAATGTCTTTCAAATTGCTCGAAACTGGTTATTCTGGTATGATAGGTGCATTAATTATGGGAGGATGAGACGTAGTTGTAAGATCTTAGGTTCGGACGTCTCCCGTGCATTTCCCAAACCGAAGACTTGGCGCCTAAAACAACCATGCTTTTCCACTTTAAGAGCGGGACTAGGCTCCGAGGCTTCTACTCAACGCCTCCTAACACCCGTCACCGAAGCTTCATATATTGGAGCTCGCAGAAATCGGCGATATAGATTTTGATGAAAATGAGTTCGAGTCTCAGGGAAGAGAGCGCCAGACTTGTACGCCACAGCTGATCAGCTGGGACAAGTGACGGATCTTAGACTTTCCGATATAGCGGTCAATTCTAGTCCAAGCTCATACACGTGCTTCTAGGTATCATCAGTGATGGATACTTGGCAGGCACAATGGCGTCACAAGGCTAGAACATGGTGATATCGTCTAGCGAGGTGCATCCCCTTTAATATCCTCCGGTCCCTTCCATGGTCCCTTCCTACGCCGAACAACAGATCGGAACCAAGCTCTCCACGACTGGGGTCACATTCAAGCGTTACCATTCGCTTAAATCGCAGACCCGAAACGCTTTGTGCCCAGTTTCCAGGATATACTACTCAATGCCAACTCCAGTCGCACGGGTGCCTGGGCCAACTCCCTGCACGATTCTCCGCCAAAGAAGGCCAGGAGACGTTAGACTGCATCCCTGATCTGATCGGTAGATCCAAAGCGAACTTAGGATAGTATCTTGACCATGCCTATAAAAATGCAGATCATTCCCCATGAGCGACACATTGCCTAGCTCATGAACCACAGCTGATCCTGACAAGTCTAAGTTCACCCAAGATGAAGTGCATCGTCGCTCTTTCCCTCCTTGGTATTGTCCAAGCCCACTGTGAGTCAAGACACGCGTGTCCGACAACTTGAACTGAGCTAACCTATGTGTAGACACCTTCGTAAGTTTGGGTAATCTGTATATTCAAATGGTTCTGACTTATACCATCTAGCCTGGCCTCATCTACAATGGAGTGACTGAGACCGACTGGACCTTCGTCCGTGAGACGACGAACCACTACTCTCATGGTCCCGTCCAAGATGTGACCGACCGTCAAATCCGCTGCTACGAGCTAGAGCCCGGCTCCAACGGCGCCGGTACCAAGAACGTAAAGGCTGGTGACAAGGTTGGTTTCCGCGTAGACGGCGGGATCCAGCACCCAGGACCTTTGCAGTTCTACATGGCCAAGGCTCCATCCGGTCAGACGGCAGAAACCTTCAACGGCGATGGCGCCGTTTGGTTCAAGATCTATGAGGAGCATCCCACCGTCACCTCGGCTGGGTTGACGTGGAAGTCAAGCGGCCTGGCAACCGTCGACGTCACGATCCCAAGCTGCCTTGCCGAAGGCTACTACCTCCTGCGCGTTGAGCACATCGCTCTTCATAGCGCTGGTAGCACTGGCGGAGCTCAGGTAAGCCGCCCATGAATCGGATTGGTATATGTGATGCGAATTGCTGCTGACGGTCTGTGAAGTTCTACCAAGGCTGCGCGCAGCTTTACGTCTCAGGCAGCGGGACCAAGACGTTCACTGGCGTATCCATCCCAGGCACCTACTCGGTAAGGATCCTCAACAACGCTGTCGTGATGTTTTTTTTTTCCTTGACCGACTGTTACTTACTCAACACAGGCTTCTGACCCCGGCATCTTGATAAACCTGTACTGGCCAATTCCGACAAGCTACACGAATCCCGGTCCAGCAGTCGTCTCCGTAAGTGATTCTTGATCAATATCGTGAACATTATTGTCATTCCATCTTGAATGTTGTCAAAAAAAAGAAAGCTCGTCTTTGTCCCGAAGCTCGGTTCTTGGATTCCCGGGCTCCCGGAGTCTTCCTAGCCTGGCTTCGCGTTGAAAGACCAAAATTGCTGACTCATCTCCAATCGCAGTGCTAAACTCGAAGCGGATGCTTTATGCGAGTCCGGATTTAAGGCGTGAGGTGGGCTCAGGTAAGCTCGTCGGTCGGTCGGTTCAGCGTGTGTAGCCCTTATGTACATCCCTATTGGAAAATAGGGAAGGTTGGGTAACCATGTGTCAAGACATTTTCGGGGTTGCGATCTATTTAATATCATTGAGACAAGAAGTGCCTCGCGTCCAAATGAAGGGATTCCTCGAGCAGAGATAGTGACCTACCGGCATAGCATACGTCACTGCGGAAGCTACTGACGCGTAGAGCAGGCTCTGTGATGCTTGTTACTGTTAGAAGTACTATACAGATATCCTTGGTGTCAATACGTGGCATCTGAGTAGTGTAGGGCTGATCTGTCAACCATATTTGTAATTCGCTATTCTAGTTTCACCTCTACTTGGGCGGGTGGGGCCTCACGCCAGCTGAAAGTACCGAAGCATCCGAGAAGGATTCTCTGAATTCCAGTCTTTAGTGGCGCAGCCCATATAACGGCCAAACAGGATTGGATGCTGAGGCAGAGCCGACCGGGGCCAGGGTTCCATCTCCGAGGCATTTTGGGCAGCCCATCGTTTCGCGCATCCAATGGGGGCACCCTTGGGCTCTTGGGGCCTGCCTAGTTAGTAGAGCAGGACGCAGAGATTCCTTTGAAAGTCATCCATCCCATAGCACGCCCACTGACTGCGCCGTACGCAGTTTAATGACCGGCTGACTGGACTGGACTGAACGGATTCGGGGTTCGGTTCCTATTTTCATCCCCGATCCCACTCTTCTCTTTGCTCGCGTGCGTTTTTTTAACACGCTGGCCACCACACTATCGTAACCTCTCTCACACATCCCTTCTTTCTTCCCTTTGACTATTAAGAGGCTCTGTAGAGAGAAGGCCCGACGGCTTCATAGTTCCGCTCTTTCGCCTGTTGTTATTATTTTGATATTCATCTCTTACCTAGCCACATATAACATATTTGCACAATGAAAAGGAGCCGGCGCGCGGAGTTTCGCGAGAGCTTGAACGAGATTATCCAGGTCCTCTTTGCGATCCTCATTTTCGTCGTCTTCGTCCTCGCCTTTGTGATTCAATCCAGTGCGATCAACCTACCACCATGGACCAAGACATTCCAAGGCGCCACGCCAGAGCAGCAGACCCAGTATTCCGCAGCACTTCTAACTGTCATTATTGTTATTTCTGCTGTCATTGTCACTGCTGGAATTTACCTCGTGAGATCCAAAGCTTACTGAGCGACAAGTTTCGGAATTGAATTACTCAGCATAAACAATAAGCTTCAGCAAGCAGGCTGTCAAACTCATGCTGCATCCGCCACCCGATGCCGATTCAGAGGTTATTCACGACTCAGGACTTTGATGGTATGACATCATGGGCCTCCGTGGTGCCGCGGCTGGGACGGCGGTAGAAGACTGGGACAAGCTCCCCGAAAAGCGACCGGATCCTAGTCCGATCACAGAAAACAGGGCTTACGGGCTTTCCTAGTGAGTTTTAATGTTCACTGAAATGATCACGAATTGATGTTAACCGAATGGAAGCTTCAAGCTTATGTATTGTTAATTTTGTGCGATAGCGCGCATACCTTGTTACCAAGCTTTTTAGAGCAGTAGGATGGCGCTGATATAAATATATCGGCTAAGTGCAGTTCGGACGAGAGTTTAATCTCTCAGCGATTCAGTGTCATGGTCTATCAGCGAATGGTTTGACTGGGATACTCGATCCGTGCGCGACACAAGCTCCGACTGGTTGGCTCTGTTTGATGATTGCAACCAGGATAGTGGAACAACCTGGCAACAAAGGCCGAGCCGCTTCATCCCGTTTGTTCTTACTCCCTTTGTGTTCCGGTTGCCTGGATAGATTCTGCCAGCTCAGTTGGATTCTCTTACCACCACCGAGGTGCCAACCCCCCTCTTGCCACGCCTTAATTTCAAGGCAATACGCCTAGCGCATCCCGGCGATGGGCTTCGCCCGTCCCGCGAGCGACTTCGATCAACCTATGCAACAACTCACATGCCTCACCCGTGTGCGACAACGCGGATAGGCAAACCGAGTGTCACTACGAAGGAATGAGATTATGGTGTAGAGTGTGCTCTCGGCGCTGAATGCAATTTATCAGTAGCTCCCGAACCATCCGCGTATGGTCAGCCAGTGCGATGAAGCTACTTTTCAGCCACTTCCAAAGGTTGTCGTCGCCTGACGAAGGCGATATGGCGTATTCAAGCAACTATATGATCCCACAATATCTCTTATTAATGGCGATAGGAGAAATGCAGTCTTGACCATTGCTGCAGTGATTTTGGTTCACGGATTACTATTCTCGGTCCTATGGATGTCAACGACTGCACTCGAAACTGCGCAGGGAGGGAGAGGGGTATGATACGACAGCACGTCCGCTGCAGTTACAGACGACCGATCATCCTGTTTTGTTCGGTTGAAGAGCACCTAGAAAATGGACCGCCGTTATTCAAAGGTATATTTTGTCACAGCATGGCATAATAGCCACGCCTTAAGAATGCATAGGATTAGACAATATACCTCATAGATATCTTTACATAATCGGTAGCTTTTACACTATGCTGTGATATTCTATCAAGGCTAAAACTAGTCGTATTCAAATCCGACGCTGTTATTATGAATCGTAGATGTTGAGTAGGTGAACATCATTTTCACACACAGTTGGAAAGGGGTTCACTTTGGCCACTTTGCCCTCCGCTCCGAAACCTAATGCGAACGTCGCTTGAACCCAATCTCCAATTCGAGGGGCTTCCTGAGGAACCCCTCACGAGTTTCCATCACCTCCTGTCTAAGGAAGACATCGTATCGGCGTAACCACGTGGACGCAATCATCTTCATCTCCATTTCGGCCACGTTTCTCCCCACGCAAGATCGAGGTCCGTAGCTGAACGGGATGAAAGCGTTGCGCTGGCGCGTCGTCGCGTTCTCCCAACGCTCAGGCCGGAACTCATCTGCATCTGGCCCCCAGATCTCTTTGGAATGATGAATTGTGTACGTAGGAACGCTTAGAACTGTGCCTGCGGGGAAGTGGTGTCCATGCAGAGTAATTCCCTGCGAGCCCTCCGGGATCTGGCGCGGGAGCCCAATTCCCGATGTTGAGTGGATGCGCATGGTTTCATTGATTACAGCTTCGAGGTACGGCAAATTCCTGACGGATTCGTAGTCCGGAACCTTTGTGTTGCGGTCAGGGATGGCGGCGTCAAGCTCTTCTTGAAGCCTTTTTATGACACCGGGTGTTTTAGCTACATAGTAGAGGAGCGCACAGGATGTGTTTGATGTCGTGTCTGAGCCTGCGATCAGCTGAGTCAGAGCTTCGGCGGTGAGTTCCTGAAAACCTAGAGGCTCGCCCTTTTCATCGCGGCCTTCTTGTAATCGTGCTAGGAGATCAGTACGGTTGATGTCTGGGGGGTTATCTAGACGATCCTTGACCCGTGCAATTGCAATCCCAGCCAAATTCTCGACGGCCGTGAGACCCCGAGAGAAAAAGGGGTCGGGCAGCCACCTCGCATATGGCTTGATGGAAGGGTAGCAGCCCAGGGTTGCGGAGACTTCACCTCTGCGATTGAGAATCTCGACCGCAGGCGCGTAGATCGGAGGTGCATTGACTGATGTCCGGACTTCGGCGATGTCGGCGCCGGCTTTTAGCATGCCAAATGGTGCACCAAAAGCGAGGTCCCCAATAGTGTCGAATGCGACATAGTTGAACCACTTCAAGCAGTCAACGTGGGCAGTCTTGTCGCCGTGAGGCGATTTTTCAGCTAGCTCATCCCATCGATTCACGAACATCTCGAGATTCTCGGCGACTGCAGCAAGTCAGCACTATCGTTATCTGATAGGAGAACTCGGCGTGTAGTGCATGCACCGAACTGTGGGTGCTTCAAATAGATAGATCGGACTAAAGGGAGGGACAACTTATAACTCACTGTACGGCTCAAATTGGCTGATGCTCTTCGGTGCAAATGTGTGAGAGACCATCTTCCGCTTGCGAGTGTGCTCTGCGCGATCGCGCGTATTGAATAGACCCCGCTTAATAGACACGAAGGCATCGTAGAACTCAGATTTCAGGAATCCATTGCCGTGCCCGTAGATGATGGGGATAGCTTCATCGTCGGCAACGCTGATGTGGTTTGGCTGTATTCTCACTACCGGCCCCAGCTTCTTATGCACTTCGTCAACAATAAGATATCGTTTGCCGCGTCGGCATGCGTATAAAAGCCACCAGTTTGTGAATTGTGCAGGGAACGGGGCCGGAATACCACGGAAGTGTCCGTAGGTGACAAAGTAAGGGTAAGCGTAATACGCAACGACGGCAGCCAGCGCCGCAGCCAGTGCCCAAGGTGAGGCCAGAAGATGGATGATGGCCATCGCGTCCGCCTTTCCCGAATTTCAGAACTCGCACCTGTAGACCTCAGTCGTAGATGATAAAAGATTCAAGGGCCCCTATGCTAGATTCAAGGCGGACAAGGGCCGACCGATACGTAGTTCTACCCTAAGCCACGCCCACAAATTGTCGGAACGGAAGAAGCTTTCACCTAGATGAGTTGATGCCCGTCGCAGAGTAGAGAGAGCGTGCCTCGCCTTGTCCAAAGCAGATCTGTTGAAAAGCCAGACAATGCGTTCTTCGGAGATGTTAAAGAGCCCTGCTCGCTCTTGACGTCAATTACCGTCGACTGTATCCGAAATCGTCGCTGTTTGATGGTGGGGCTTATAAAGAGCAGCTATCCCGACCCATTAAGCTCCATTCGCGGGGTCTGGCACTAATGGCCTGCGACTCCGCGACTCCGCATTTACATGAAGCCAGTCATGCTGCGACGCGATGTCCTGCTTACTAACATAGCTATCACGGGTGGCTAGAGGTGACAGGTCAGCGGCGTGCTCGCTGGAGGCCATCGGTGTTCATTCTGACGGCATGAACTGCGCCAGGGTGGTTGTCGGTATGCAGGCTCGGCAAACCCAGAGGTCTGTTTAGTGGGTAGCATCCCCCGGGAAGCGGAGACGGCAGATGGATCACTGCCCAGTCTCTGCCGTCCAGTAAGGTCCGCTAAGGCCTGAGCCTAAAGGCACGATCTAAAGGAGAGTAATTGATGATACGTCCGATCCGGAACGACGAGGAGTTCGTTTACCACCTATAGATCTCAACTTCCTAAACTGCTACTGGGTGATTCTTAGACTTCTATGGCTAGGAAAATCCCATCTATTATAGCTGAGTAAGGCCTTTAAGAGAAGTATGAAGCGTGGCAGTTTGCCGTTGTTAAGAGCCGCAGAAGAACAGCGAAGGGCCCACGAGACTAGGATAAGGAACGTAAAACTAAAACCGCACTTTACCATGAATGAGAGCTAGACGTAGTCGCGATTCGCGATTAACGAGATTCCGAATGAAACGCAAAATCAGTGGGCTGTTTCTCTCTTGATGACGACTTCCGCATTCCCGGGTCTAAAAAGGCTTCTTGCATGGAGACTTCGAGCCATCAGTCAGGCTTGTGTAGAGTCCATATGGTTCATCAACACCCACTGCATCTTGGACTTACTACTTTTTCGCCTTTTTAAATAGTGTATTAGAATAGGGATTGCCAGCTACAATCATATTTCCTTCCATTCAAAGCTCTTCTTACAATGGAATGAACATCAATGGACGAGTAGGTTAGTGACCGAAGCAGTCGACCGGGATGCGTTCCCTATCTGTATGGGGCTAGCGCCCAATCAATCAGACACCGAGCCAGTAGACATTTTTGAACAATGAGGACAACATCGCATGCTTTCCGTATTATAGTAAGTGATAATAGAGTTCTGGGTAGGTCGGGTCGGGGCGGGTGTTGTTTGTGGTGCACGAAGTAGCCCTTCCGAAGGTTTCATGTTCCGCCTCACACATTGAAGTGACGGGAGATGCTTTCCGCGACTATGTAAAAATGCTGTTGCCGGTCATCTCAACAATGCCACCACACGCTAGGAGATGAATTGACATGCTCAGATAGTGGGTGAAGTATCCGTCGCCTCATTCCTTATTGACTAATTCTTGACCCAAGCAAACCTGGTCGCATTTCCTATGAGTCTTAAGTACCCGCATCACTCTATTCTGCGTGAGGCTCCAGGTCAACGACTCAGTAGAGAGAAAGTAATAAGTCAAGGTAGTCGCTTGGAAACCACCCTGAAGAATGAGGAGAGGGCGGTCTAGGGAGAGAGGAGGCACTTTATGCTCTTTGAAGGTAGTGTCAGTTGGTGTCGTGTCTCGCGCCTCGCCTAGTCGAATATTGCAATGTACGAAATGAGGGGTTACTGTTATCACAGAGGTGAGCAACCGGTTGACGTCGAAAACAAATGGGTGTGCTTCAGCGTAGACAAGTGGCGACAAGATGAAATTTGGTACTACTCTCAGATTCTGTCTCGTCCAGTGTCAAGTTCTATTTTAGAGAGTGGCCGGATTTACCTGGTGCTAAAAATGTAAGGGAACTACCGGTAGCAAGTTGAGCGAACTAAAATAAGTACAAATCACGAAATCGCACTTATGCTATAACTTATAAGATTTCTTACGTGCTTATAGCTATCTTCTGAGGCATGAGGTCTTGCAGCTTTACTACGCTTAGACGATATGTTCGGTCGTCCGCTTCTATCAGAGCGCGCACGAGATTAATATAAAATCCATCTTGTAGTTCTCAGTCATTTGTCGTCGCATAGTGAAGATGGATGCCACGGGCACCCTTGGAGACGGGAGCTCCCTTGCCTTAATATGAGCTAAAGGAGTGATTGAAACGTACCTCCCGAGAAGCCGATCTCAATCATTCCACCATGGAACTCGAGGCACGAAGAGGATGCCTAGCTCTTCAAAAACTGCACGCCCCTGTGACCCGCTTGGGCATCGGTCGCATCGTCTCCTCGAGACTGTAATCGCTATTGGCTCTGTCTAAATCAAATAGCTAAATTTCACGTCGGCGACATATAGTAGCTAGCACCGTCACGAGCTTCATGTAGGCGAGTTGTATACCGACGCATGCTCGTGATTCCTTGACGGTCGGTACTAAGTAGCAAGATATGGCACTTATACCTCAAGAGGTATTAGATCCCCAATCTGCTGCTTTAACCTGAACTCGGACGCATCTAAAAGATAGTCACGTCGGTCTAAATGTGAACTGGTGATGCCGACCACGAAACCTGGCTCGATTTTCCTAAGTACCATGCACCCTACACAATCGTGTAGGCTGTATTCTCAAATACAATTAGCTAATCTTGGTTGTTCCGTTAACTTTGTGACCAGCGGCAACCCGCAAGGGGTGATGCGTTAGCGTTGGCGTTATCGAAAGTTGCTACATGCGTTGAATCTTAGATGTGTTTGAGCGTGCAGATTGCAGTGAGACGGTGTGCCCGTACGGACTATTATGATTCCTAAGGAACAGGATTTAGGAAGCCACACCCAGTGGTCACACTATACCCACTATAGCCTATATTTACCCCTCCCTAGGAGGCCCATAGCAACCTAGTCTAATATAATAATATCCCACTTATATACTTTTTTTAGTGCCCCTATTCTAGACCTTTATAAACCTAATAATTATTAATAATACTTTGCGTTTTAGCTTTTTTATTAGTTTTTTATTAGAAATTAATTTTTTAACTTATTTAGTATCTAAAGATATTATTTATAGTCTAATTAGCCTATTTTGCTAGTATATAGCTGTTCTTTATATAGCCGTCCTTTTTATAGCCTTTTTTTTTCTAACCGCTTTAGAGGTCAAGTTTTACTAGTTACTTTTTCGATTAGTTTTTATATAATCACTTTTTAGACTATATAGTTACTTTATAAATCAAATCTATATTTATTTATTTATATTATATACTAAAAGGTTATTATTTTTAGCTTATTATTAACTACTGCTAGTCTTATATTTATTATTTTAGCCAATTAGCTATTATTAATCTTATTTTAAGCTGTTTAGCTTTTAACTTAATAATTTAGCTAGTTTACTTTATATTAGTATCTTATAATATTACTAAGTCTAAATATTTTAACCTTACTAAAAAGACTAGAAAACTTTAACTATTTAAACTACTTATTAACAGTTTTTTTATTATTATTATTATTAGTTATATTTAAGCAATTACTATTTAACCTTAAGTAATTATCTAATCTTTTACTACTACTTTTATTTATTAACCTAGTTTTAAATTATTTTATCTTAGACAGCGGTCGTCTTATTTTATAAACTAGTTAACAAGCTTTATTATTAACTTATTTACTAGTTTAGCTAGTTTAACCACTTTGCTAAAAGATTATGAAATATTAAGTATAAAATATCTTAGACTTTTCTAATTATAAACACTTTAATAGGAAAGAGTTAACTGCCCGCTAGCTATCTAATTTATTTAGCAGTTCTATTAAGCTAAATATATTAAGGCCGATATCTTATTAGCAGATATTATTATATTAATTAATATATTATATATTAAAAAAGCAGCTACCTTTTTTAATTTATTACCTAACTTTTAAATAATTATAAATAAAGTACTTAAACTAACTATAATAAAAAAAGATTTAAACAACTTTAAATGAGCTTTTAAAGATAAGTATTTTAGTTATTTTATAAATTTAGTTTTTTTAATTATAAAAAACTTTATATACATTTTATAATATAAAGATAAACCTTTAATATAGTATATACTATAGTCTAAAATGCTTTATACTAAGCTAAAAAATAAGATATACTATAAATAATAATTAAAGAGATAAATCCTTTGCTATTAGCAAAAGTTATTTTACTATATATAGTTATAAATTGGTTTATAAATAGTTTAAAAGACTTTAAATTTTAGTAAAAGGCTTTTAATTATAAGGCTTATTTTATATTATCCTTATAAGCTTATTATAATATTATTTTAGCCTTTTAACAGATTATTAAGAATAAAGATAAAGCTATAAAAAAAAGCTTAGCAGGTAAAGATTAAAGCTATTTAATAAGCTTTATAGAATAATAGAGGTTTAATTATAAAATAGGCTATAAGATATTATCACCCATAAGTTACGTTTAATATAGCGCGTCTACACCCTTATCTTATATAATATAACCCTATTCTATCTAATCCTCTTTTTTAGATTTACTATCTTATTTAATAGTCTAATATTACTTACTTAAATCTTCAAATTATAGCTTTAATATCTATACTATAAATAATTATATCTTAGCCTATTATTATAGCCTATTTAGACATTATCTATTATATTTATAAGCAAATAGGACATTTTACAAATAAATATCTTAATAAGCTAAAAAAATAAAATATAAAATAAAACGTGCTTTATATCTTATCCCCTAGTCTACTAGCTAGAAAAACGTCTAAATACCCCTTAGTTAATAATATAAAAAAACTAGCTCTTAATAAAAAAGCTTACTTTTAATATAAAAGTCATTTTTATATATAAACTTAATATAATATACTACCTACTAATTAGCTAGCTTAATAAAAATAAGTTTATCTTAAAACAGAAATATTCCTAGCTAATTAATATTAAAGCAAAAATGTACCTATTTAAAAACTTTAAGTATAGTTAGCCTAATTATATTTTAAACAGTTTTTTTTAAAAAAAATTAAGATCTTTAATTTATTCCTAAGTAAAATAATAAGC
>NPFG01000615.1:0-18988 GCA_002288965.1 Xylaria sp. MSU_SB201401
ACTTAGTTAGGCAAACTAGGCTTATAACTCTTATAATATAGTAGGCCTATAGCCTATCTGCCTGCATAAGGGATTATATACTAATAGTATTAAAAGCTCTATTTTTTATATTAAGTGTAAGGGAACTTGCAAAGCTAGTTCCTATATATATAATAATTACCGGACTTAGGTTGGCCCGCTCCGGCGGATCCACCTGAGTGCGACAGGATTGAACCTCACGGTTGGCTCCGGAACGCGCCAGAAAAAGTTCTGGCCGACGAGGACCACGGGAGTTCTTTCGACTCAAGCGATTCTTCTACCACTAGTGATAATGTTAGCTCATCAATCAATGGTCTCGAGGGAATCCGAAATTTTCTGGTGTCAGCAGAAGCCTACTCGATTCTACGCCGAGATCTTAAGCAATGGCTGAATACTCAGGCTGAAGAAAGTTATACTGATGACAAGTTGACGATTGAGAGCATCCCCGATGCAAAGTATAGTGTCCTTATCTCATTACAGATTCCGACGCGTATTATAGATGTATCCAAGAGGGTTATTAAGCGCTTTGTTGGCTGCAAGCTTTCCTGGTGGCCACTGGCTCAACCAGAATATGAGTTGAATACAGGTTACACTAGGGTATATTCAAAGTCGCTTGTATGACCTGAGTACACTATCTCATCCTGAATCTATGCTGACGCCATTCGATATAGAGAGGGATGCGGTTTCATGACGATATATCAACACATCTTGCAACATCGTTATTTCCAAGGCTAGCCAACGTCCATAGCCATGAAAGCTGGTGGTGGATTAAGAGATGGGGACGGAAAGTTGTGCAACTACATGAAACAACACTCGCAACAATCTATGTGAAGAACTTTGGCTCGAACAAAGCCACTATGACGACAACACAAACTCGTTCGACCCATCCAGCCCAATCAAGCTCTCAAGGCGCATTTCAATGGCCCAACGCCCAGAAACAAATCATTAACCAATTGACCACACCGGTAAACAACAGTCAGTTGAATACCGCCCCCCCTAGTCAAAATCCTGCTGCGAAATCAAACCCCCTTCTATTCTTATTCCTCAGCGCCGACGTAGCCAGTAATGCATCCAGGGCACGATCCGCGAACGTAGGGAACGACGATCATGAAGTCTTCAACAATCTGCGGGCAACATATAATAGTTTTCCTTCCAAGTGGTACAGATGGAAGCGGCCGATTGGAATAAAGTTCTACAGGGTAATACCTGCCCCCCTATCTTGTTTTGTTGCAAGTATCTGATACGGCTGCAGTTCGACAGCTTCCTGTACAAGAGCGCCCTAAACCTGCATTATATCTCGGTGCATCGCGACCAAGAGCGGTACCCGCAGCCGTCCGATCCTGAATATCCCGAGTACCGATTTCGACCAGTGGGTGCTCCGTATCCGAGCAATGAGGTCTGGCACTTTTTCCAAAATCCCGCGGACTGCGGAACCTCGACCTACCTTACCGAGATACTACCCGTGAGGATGCAATGTGGGCTTGGGTCTCGCGCGAGGGCTTTCGGGATCCATATCGAAGAGGCATACTCTATATGGGCTATTGTTGTCCCATCTTGTATCGTGGTGCTTGTTACCCTAGGTGCTACGCTGTGGTTCGCTCCGCTATGGTTACATACCCATCCGGACGACTTGCAGAATGCTACGGTGCCTATTACGGCCGTGTTCACTATTGTAGGTTCTCTTTTACAAATCGTCGTGTCGTTGATCATGTTTAGATGGGCGGCGAGATGATCTTGGTGGTCTAGTTCTAGCCCCATTGTACCTAGTGCCAGTCACGCTACGGTTGAAATCTGTTCAGTGTAGAATTTGCGTACAATGTATGTGACTTTTGCAGTATAAATACGATCTCCAACATCGCTACTTGACATGCTAATTGAGCAATCAACCCCAAAATGCAACTAATAGGTGCAAAGTATACTTCAAAGACGGTGAGCCCGAAAAGTCAGGCGGAGCAAGCGAGGCAACCATATACACAATACAAGCCTGAACAAGCAGCCAACGACGAGCTCGTTAACAACATAGCTCACGATATACTTGGGATAAGGTTCATAACAATCACTAGCTAACAATCTTAAAAGTTAAAGTCGGGATTTCATTTTCATCATCATCATCATAAGTAAACCTTTAGATATAGCAAAATTAAGATCAATAAAAAGAGAACAGAAAGGTCAATAGGCGAAGCTTAACAAGTATGCTCTGACAACATATCCTATGATTAATTTTTAGAAAAGGGGAGAAAGGAGGAAAATGGAAGTACAGGCCCTTCTCCTAGAATTGATTACCAACTGGCGGACTAATCCAGCCCGAAACAAAGGAAGTCCGTGAGCCATATACGGAGTTCTCGGTTCAAAACCTTGAACCCAATCAGCCGTTGCTTCCAACCGAATTCTTTACCTAATCGTAATTTGGACTTCTAAGTCGGGACTGTACTATATGGCGCAGTCTTTTTCAGCGTCCTCCTGGTTTGCATAGTATTTGTGCGAGATAACATTCCGTAAAATGCAGAAGCCTCTGCGTCGGTAATATTCCCCCTCCTGTTTCAGCACTAAACAGCCTCTGTGTGAGCACTCCCGGGATAAATGTTCAAGTATTGGGACGCAATAGACTTGGTCGCCCAACCTCAGATTGTAATGTTCCAAGTTGCAATCGGGCACACATCGTGCGATACTCGTGCCATCTTCGACATAACTCAATGTCCAGGCCTGCCACCGACCTCACTGCTCGAGCCTTGAGCCTTTTTGCCAATATTTGCGACAATCAGCATCACCCCAAGTTTGATGAAACCGTCACTTACCGCGCCAAATGGATCTTTTGTTTTCAGCTCGCAGGCAGCTTCATATACTGTGCATACCGCTCGTTGCTTGAGCTAATTTTTTCGAGCACACTCGGTATTCCATTGATAGCATTCAAAGTTTTCCCTTGTCTCCACTGAAGCCCAAGACCACGAGGGGACACGGTATCTCTTAGGCCTACAGCCGATAACAATTTCTTCTTCGTTCCAAACCCCCCTTTTCTTATAGTACCAACAAAGAGCACAGAGTAGAGAAGCCTTCCAAAGGCCTGCAAGATAAGAATCGTGTGTCACCTCACGGTATACCTGCGCCAGTCCGGAGAGAGCGGGCAGTTTGTCATCTTCAATGGTTAGCTTTCGCATTGCATAGAGCCGTATAACCCTCCACCACCATCCCTCCGCATGCGCCGCATCTTGAGGTGTTTCAGCTTGTTGAATGAATGTCATAGTTTGCCGCCGAGTAAACGATAATTAACTTTCCACCGAGCTCCCCACATTCGCAAGCTTGACTTTCTTTACACCTCCAGGTGATGTCAAAATGGCCGAAATCTAAGACTCTTGGAGATAGCAGGTACTCCTGGTCTGTCCAGCCTCTCGTATCCAGCTCTCTGGGCATCCGGTGTGACGTTTCCTCCCTAATTAAGAAGACAGCCTCATTTCCGTCGTCATCAATGACCTTAATCTGATGGGTTGACTCCTCGGAAAATATGCCACTGCCTATACTAGTCGATATGCTGGCATAAATGGTGAAATGCGAGTTTCGATAGATACTTGCCATAGCTGAGTTCTCTTGGGCAAAATCTTCTTTTGCCTTTTTTATGTCCTCTGACATGGAAACGCATTCTTGTAGAATACACAACGAGTCGATCCATAAATAGTCAATGCCCATGCGTCGACAAATGATCACAGCATCCTGGAATGTCTTTGGCAAATCATCCCACGCAATTCCTTTCATGTGGTCTTCAATTGTTGAAACCGTGCTGATCAATCGTCGGTGTTGAACATCACCCCATCGATGACTTAGACAAACATATGGGGCCGACCGACCGTTAGATTTGACTGCTTGAAATAGTCGAATCTTGTCTTGGCGAAGATCTAGCAATCTTTTAGGATACCGGCTGGAAACAACCTTTCCACAGTTATGATTCTCCAAACAGTTCTGAAGCCATCGCCCAGCCCTGGCAAACCCTCTGTCTGAGTTGGTTCTTGACCCAAATTGAACCAATTCTGGGAACCCCATACCCCTAACCTTAAAGGAGGATTGTTCCGAATCTCTAAAGAGTGAAACAGTTACCCATTTGTGGCCCGCGATATAGAAAGTCAATCCCCCCACCCCCAGCCCGTAGTCAGAAACTGCCATCTCGTTAAGTATCCTTGTTCGCTCTCGCTCATCTCGCGGCCCTTGGAATAACGATGGTAAGCATCCATTCGCAGCGTCTAGGATAACGTTTCCAAGCAAACCGCATAGGCGACATGAATCTCGCGCACCATCCCAGAAATGCGTATATTTTTTTTTTTCCTTGTTATAGTGACGACTATGATCACAACTGTAAGCCATAGTGTCGCGTTGTAATTGCTATTCGGGTTTAGGAATTAGTTGAATTCATGGTGATATACTATTTTGTTAGAGGTGGCAAGGCCGATGAAGCCCTCCACTTCCCGAGCCTACAGTAAGTGCCGAACAGAACTGGGCGTATGACAGCGTACAATGTGCTCGAGGGTGTTTGGCTCGCTTAACATAAGGTATCATTTTCTACATGATATCTACAAAGATACTACAGTTATGTAAGCAGGAGGTAAGTGTTAGCAAGGTAGTGTTGTGCTCCAGCAGCTCAGCGCTTGATTTACCCGCGTTTCTGCCATAAGACGGTGCCAACGGCCCTCTAAATAAGTACAAAAGAGCGCACTCAGTGAAATACGTTTAAATTTTATTTTTTTTACCGTATGCGATTTGCGACAACTGCACTGTGGCGCAATGGCACCATGTATTCCTGCGTGCTTTTCATATTCGCATCTCTTCCCGCTGAGCGATTCCCAGCGCGAGGACAACAGCGCGCCAAGTCTGTGCCTAACGCTGCGCCTGTTATCTCAGCGCCTCTAATACTAGATTGACAAGCGCCTGGCGCCGACGGCTAAGACGAGTAGGCGAAAGTCTTCAAGACCGCCGACGAGGCCGTCGCGGACGTCCTATCCCTTCAGTGCCGGACTCATCTGCAAAATGGCAAGTGATCTAGACAAGCGACCCGCTAATTAAAGCTAAGGAAAAGCATAGTATTTCCAAATTATATGAATAATGCTTCAGTTGATGCAATGTGCAGGTGAGTCCGGCACTAAAGGGATGCTTAATTATATGTAGGAAAATTTAATAGTGATGACTATAGGACTAATCCCAATCTCATCCGAAAGACGAGTTCTCTAAAATCTATCTTTGCATAATCTATACGAAGTCGCTAACTATATCCCTATACTTTCGAACATGATACATTACATGTACAACTTTGCGGCTCAAAATAAGATCTCGTATTAGGTAGCAATAGGCTTCAAAACGGCGCGGAAGTGGACCTTGCCATTATCCAGCTTGTCCATCGCCTCCAGAATCCCTTCTTCCGTCATATCGAAGAGTTCAACCACAGGCCTGATCTGGTGAAGAGCGGCAAACTCAAGCATGCGCTCGTGAACGAGCCTCGACGCGACGCACGAACCCTGGACGGTGATACCATTCACGAGCATGGGGTTGTTAGGGATCTCGAAGTTGCCTTCTGATACACTAAGAGGGTAGATAGTGGCGCCGGGAGATAGTATAGGGAGAAGCTGCTCCCAGTTAGGCTGGTACGACGTCGTAACTAGGAGGCGGTCGATATGGTGAGAGACCTTGAGCTCGGTTTGACCTTTCGTGGCGACGAACTCGTGTGCACCTAGCTTCATCGCTTCGTCCTTCTTGCTGTCTGATCCCGAAAGCACTACAACGCGGCAGCCCATCTTAGAGGCGAACTGGATAGCCAAGTGACCTAAACCACCGACACCCATGACTCCGACAGTCTCGGTGGGCTGGGCCCGGTAGGTGTGGAGGGCGCTAAATACAGTGGCGCCGGCACATTGCAGGGGAGCGGCGTCGTCATCGGACATGTTCTCGGGGATTTTGAAGAGCGCGACCTCGCGCCAGACGGCATGGGAGCCGAAACTTCCTTGATCCAGGTCCGCGAAGCCGTATAATGCGCGCTCGGTGCAGAAGATATCGTTTCCAGAAAGACACTGTGCGCAGCGACCGCAGAAGTTGTGGTTGTAACCCCAGCCTACTCGGTCGCCTTCCTTCAACGCCTTAACTAGGGGACCTGTCTTCTCGACTATGCCTATACCCTCGTGACCAAGTCCCATGTGTGCATGTCTCTAAAGGCCGGTGAGTATCAGTAATCCCACAATACGGTAGATATACGGGTTGGCTTACATAGTGTAGATCTGTTCCACAAAGGCCAGATGCTGTTATCCTGACAAAAACCTGATCACCAGAGAGCTCATCCGATTTTGTGATTGTCTCTTTCTTGGGCGCACCCGACTCGCTGCCCTTGAATACTGTGAAGCTCGGCATAGTTGTCTGTAGGTGATATGTGGTTTCTTGATGCAAGTTGGTTGGATTTGTTTAGCTCAAATTATGGCGATGATATTCAGTTCTAATGCTGTATGCGATGGTGTCGTACTAATGCTTGCTATCTCCCTTCTTCGACAGACAGGTGCGAGCTTTTTATATGTTCACCATGCTACTAGATTTTCAATCGACCGAAGTTACCTCCCGTCATCAAGCGCTATGACGGCGAGATAATTCGGTGACCCATCGGAAAATGACACCTAGGTGATCTAGCAGCTTCTACTAAGTCCATTTGAAATCCACAATCCATCATCGCGATGATATGTCCTAAAGCCATAGTCAAAGCCGATACGAACTCCATGACTGATGGCAGCATGATGAGATGTTGAACAGCATTAGCGGAGCTTGCTCTCTATCTCTCCTACATGGCTAGGTTTGATGCCCTGCTACTGGTCTTGTGCGAGCCGGAGTTGCGCAGCTGCGGCGGGGCACTTCGGCATCTCGGGGCTACTCATTCCATTTTTATATAATTTTTGAGTACTAATCGACTTTGTTCCTCGGCCCAGTATGGAGAACGTCCCAACACTGATAACGAATATAGAGCGTATCAATTTAACTTTGGCAGTAGTAAAATTCTACATCATTCTCCCCTCCACATTTCAATTGTATCATATCGTCATCCCATTAGCTCGTCTTTTGCGTTGGTCAGCGGTCGGCGCGTTCGATTTTAATGTCGAGAATTTCTAGCTGGCCCACATGGTCCGATCGGCGATAAGAGGACAGCATGTTTGAGAATTTGAGCCCTACTTAACAGCGCTCCATGAGTAAATAGTAATTAACCAAACGCCATTTTGAGAGACAGAAAGACATCCATATCTTCACGGGTTGAATCTGAGTGTAGCGGAGTTGATATTGGCGCTGTCACCTTGTGGCGCAAATCGTGTGGCTTATTACACCAAGCCAAACACGCCCACACCACATCATGTTTTCTTAACTTGTGTCATTGAAAGCTTCTTATGTATTGTGATTAACAATCGCTTGAAAATTCTCAACAGTTTCGCCTCTATCATCATTGTTTAATGATTAGTATATTATTCGTTGCGCCGCTCGAGCACGTAAGACTTCGAAGTGTAGAACCAATTGGGTTATGTAAGTACCCACCCAAGGGGCATCTTACCTACCCAGATAGCGATAACAACGATAAGGGTGATGAGAATGTAGGTACCTAATAGGTAAGAGCGATAGGCCCCTACATTAGAATATAACTGAAAGGGAGATGCAGTTTAACAGCTTAATGAACAAGTCAAGGCTTCTGCATTCTTCGCCCCCTTAAACCAACCATGATTAGCCTCAAGTATATACATCAACAATATAATACGTAAGATGGCGTGTATAGATCTGTCAATTTGGGTGACTCGCTAAGGGAAAGAAATTATGGTGCCGGCCAAATTGTATGGCTGCTTGATCTTGCCCGATGGCCTGTCGCATTTGTTCTGCCAATCGGACATAGTGAGCATTATGGTGCAGCATATGGCATTCATGGTGCTCAGCATTTGACCAGGGGTTAGGTGTCATTGATTGGCTGACAACAGGCTTTCGTCGACGTATTCACTGACTGAGCCTCCTCAGAGGGCAACAACGCACACTCACCTAAACGCTTATATAGATTAAATAAGGGATGCTTCTTTTTCATGCCTGGGCAAGCCTACCTACCTCTCAATCATGGATTACCAGGAGAACCACTCAAATGTTGACGATGAAGATTTTGTCATGTCAGACGCTTGGTGGTCTTCAGCGCTAGTAGTGATGGATGACCCATTACTTGTCATGCCAAGCGACGAGGATCTGCTAGCTGGGAGTGGCTTCTCTGCTTCGGACCCCACGCATCCCACCCCGTTCTGGGATATGGGGGTGCCCACCTCCTGCTACGAAGCAACTTGGAACTTCTCGGACGCTGAAATCGACTGTGCACTCAATTGGGCGGATGTCGAGGCACCGCCTTACCCCAATGATACAGCACCGGAGTCTCATCCCTTGATTAGCAATGAGGGGTCATTGTCAGCGCTCGAGGCTCCAAATTTGAGCCCAGAGACTCTGGATACGAAGACTCGCAGGGTCACTATCAGCCAGTATCAAAAGGCAATTCTGGCTGACTGGGTCGCGAGAAATCCAGAACCTTATCCTTCCAAAGAAGACAAGCTTAATCTAGCAGCTTCTACAGGACTTTCTATAAATCAGATCAGCGGCTGGTTCACAAGAACGCGACAGAGACTCTTGCCGCGAATTCAATCATTGTGTATCCTCCTCGAGCTCAGTATCCCAAGCCCGGTTATCTCTAGATGTGGCTGCTCCGACTCATGAAAGTGATGTCTTCCCAGGTCACAAGCTGAAAGCTACAATTCGTGCTATAACAACCCGAAGAGTGCAAGACTCTATCTATCCTCTCAAGCCCCTCTCAAAGCTAAGCTTTGTCCAAGCATGGATTGAAGACGTTGCTCACCAAAATACCCTTTCTCCTGACGAACTTTTGAAGATTGCGAATTGCCGCTCACTAGTTGAGGACACTCATGATATTTTAAAAACTTCTCAAAGCCCCGATGAGGTGCAACCGCATCAAAGCGAACTATATTGTCCTCAAGATACGACCATTTATGAGAAGACAGTGAGCAACGTTCCTTCCCAGTCGCCCAGTCAGACAGCTTCAACCGGTAGCACTTATAGATGCACTTACCATGGTTGCATGCTTCGGTTCGAAACTCCAGCGCTGCTTCAAAAGCACAAACGAGAGGGACACCGAAAAGAAAACATGTTGAATCATTCTCAGGATTCAAAATTGACTGAGCGAGTGGCAAGTGGCGTAACTAGCAGTCAGGATGAGCCGCACAGGTGTGACAGACTCAACCCCAGCACAGGGAAGGCATGCAACACAATATTCTCTAGGAGCTATGACTTAGAAAGACACCAAATCACGATACATAATCTAAATACTAAAAAGATAAGATGCAGTTTCTGTACCGAAGAGAAGCTATTCAGTCGTGCAGATGCACTGACGAGACATATCCGCATCTGTCACCCCGACATGGGCATGGAAATTGACAAACCCGCAAAACTCTTGAGTCATGAAGGAAAGGGTACTCTCCCTTCTCTATCAACCGGACGCGACCCGAACTCTCTACCGGACAACCCTAGCGCCTCCGCCCAGAGGAAGCCGATTGCCTGTCATTCATGTCAAAAAGAGATGGTGAGTAGAGACCCCTGAAATAGTATAGGGCGGTGCTAAGGTAGCATTAGATTCATTGCAGTGGTTTTGTCAATCCACTCAACGGAAAGTGCGCAAACTGTGACAAGCTGAACAGGGACTGCGTCTTCTCAACGCAGGAAACTGCCCCGGTTACAGTCGCGGGAGAGTCAGCGCAACGAAAGGATTCCGGAAAACGAAAACGTAACCTCAGGCGGACCCCCAAGCCTGGTACGTTATTGTTTTTACAGTGTGTGTATACGTCCAATATTCGACTAACCTCTATTGAAAGGCTGCTTGACGTGTCGAGCACGTAAAATAAAATGTGATGAATCGAGGCCGCAGTGTGAGTCGCTTTAAAATTAACAAGTTTCTTGTATTCGTGGAGGACTCATATGCGCGAGGGACCCTGGTCAAGAAAAACCATCAAACATTCCGAATAACTCTGAATTCCAGAGACCTCCCGTTCTGGAACCATACCTACCACAATGGCCCGATGCGCCTGCAGCAGGGAAAGCCATCTCTTGGGAAGAGCAGAATGTGAGCCGCCAGTATTCACAGCACGAGAACAGATTCGATACCATGTCAAGCGCTGGTTCCAGTGCAGGCAGTATTGCATCGGCTGCAAGCTACATGAGTTTTGGTCCTCGTAAAGGTAGACGTGCAGCTTTCCAGAACACTGTCCATAACGGCCCAAAGTCTCCATACACCTTCGATCCCGAAATGGAAGAAGTATTATCTCGCCGCACGACTGATGGCAATACTAGAAATAAAATAGACCAAACCATACCAATCACCAGTGAAGAAACATACGAACCTCCAACTCAAGGGCAACTCTACCAGTGTGCTTTCTGCCGCCAGTGCTTCAGTAGGTTCTTTACGTGGAAACGACACGAGGAATCTGCTCATATTGCCCCAAATACATGGACATGTCGACCAAGCATGTTTCAGATCGAATCAAACGGTTCTGGGTGCCCAGTGTGCACTTTTTTATCTTCGAATGTGGATGGTTCTCCTGAACTACCATGCCAACATCGTTTTCAGGAATGCTGGCAGAAACAGGAAACAGAACGAGTGTTTTACCGGCGTGACACGTTCAAACAGCATCTTCGTTCCGTACATTTCAAAGACTCGGAGGGTGGTAACCACATAAAAACGTTATGTCGATCTCGAGAAATGCAAGAAAGAATACAACCAAATGACGCCTACCATCTGTCACTTCTGTGGCTTCTATGCGAACAATTGGACAGAACGCTTTCAGCATATACGGAAACATTTTGAAAATGGAGAAACAATGAAATTTTGGATTCCAGATGGACCCTATCTTAATAACATGGATGGAAGTATTTTTCATCGGTCTTCTGACCTAGTGGAAAGAACCTGATAGGAGCTCCTTTGGACCCAGCCGGATATTAAACCCAAACCAATAGGCCGGCATGGTATGCCTTGGCCGTATTGCCGCAAGCCCTCAACCTCGTTTTTGCAGAAGGCAAAGGTGGAAGGCAAAGGAAGCAAGATCGTGACCTTCACAGTTAGTAGTCGGTTTAGCGCCGAATTGCTGTAATGGACCCCTACAGCCCTCTGACAACACCGAGACAAAGCACATTGATTAACTGTTTGCCACCTCGATATAAATTAGATCTTGGATGTAACAAGGTGATTGAATTGAGAAGGCATGTTCACGAGCGCCCACGTTCAACGGCTTGGAGCCTAAATTTAGTGAGCGTGATCATGGGGACTTCTCCCACTAAGGGCGCTTTTTAATCTAAGCTTAGACAAGCAGCTCTTTGCTGCCTAGACGATCGCTAAAGTTTGGCTAGGCATACTATACCTAGCCAGTTTAAGATTATCACGCTAGTTCTTTAACACAATTTAGAGTCCTCCACATCGCCATATCTCAGTCCTCCTTCAAAATTCGCTTCGCTCCCCAACAAGGCCGCACTGCTAATCAGAATGGTGCAGGCGTGAAAGAACGTCATTTGGACATTGTTCAAGAATTTCTAACGCCACCGATGGCATAGTCAATACATTCGTTCTTTTAAAGTCCTTTCTAAAGATAATAGTCAGCGAAAAACGCCGCGGCCAAAGCCCGAAGCCTAAACTCACTGTATTGCAAAGAGGTAAGATAAAAAAAAGTGCGGGTAATATTTAAAAGGACTAGCGCCAAGTACGTCAGATGTTACGCTGGTTATAGGCCAAATAAGAGGAGAACATTTCATAACACACTGTCTTGCCTACCGTGGGCAACGTATCTCATCAACACAATACAATTCATTACGTCCGGCGACTTATCATGGCCGACAGGGCACTGGTCACTAACGCTTACATGTAACGCCTGGTTTTCATCCTCGTTTCATCAAGCCTATTCTATGCCATGCATTACTCAAATTGTTTCTCATTTCCCATATTCCATCAGTGAAGCATTTCCCTCAGTTGTTCCATGTGAACCTATTCCACCGCTTCTTCACGCACCCGCAAACGATACCGCGTCCAAAAAGGTATCAAAAGATCTTCACGAAAATCCCCCAAGAAATGGTCTATGGTGCACGCTTTCAACTTATCTCAGAAACTCGCCAGGCAGGATGCAGTTCAGTTCTTCATCAATACATGCGAGGCAACTTTGGCTGATTGGGCATCACTACTTCAAAATACCGCATTGCCTTTGCACGAGCCAGTTTCGCACGATCGTGCTGTTTCTGCGTTGAGAACTCTAGAGAACGCGATCGAGGATGCGGGCAACGCAAAATTGCTTTCAAGATTTGCTTCTGTACAATTTGTCGATTTTTTTGAACATCTCTAGAACAAAGTGGTAATACAAAAACAAGAAGGCTCCATTCCGCGCCAGACACGTCGCAAAAATGCAAGCTTCGCCGTGGACTTCTTCTTCAAGGCCACGGGGCTGATTCGAATGATGTCCGCCTCAAAAATCGTCCAAGAGAGCGCAAAAGGGTTGGTAGACGTTGGAAGAGACTTGTCGGACCAGCGACATTTCTCTTGGTGATTTATTCTGACGATGCTGGTTGTATGTGCAGCTAACCTCCCGCTAACCCCCAAGCTAATGCCGGCTTGCATGTCCTGGTTCTGTCATTCATAAGCGGGTTCCACCCCACCCCGGAAACTCGTGCTTTCAAGGCTGCTCTTGAGGGTGCTCATCTCGTCCTCGAGTTCTAAAGGCGAACAGTCTCGCTTCGCCGTCTCAAAGTCTACCAGAACCACGTCATGCCCATCCCGCACAAGAAAGTTATGTTTGTTGATATCGCCAAGCTTGATACCGAGCTCATGCAACCGACCCAGAGCCTTCTTGCAGTCGTCGATATCCGCTGGCCCGGCGGCTCTCGCGCCTTCCACCCACTCAGCGACGAAGCCAACCACGCGCCCATCTTTGCCCTCGGTGAGATGGCCCAGAAAATTAGGACCGACTCCGCTGTCACTAATCCATTGATAGGCGGCCGTCTCAACCTCAATGGAGGGGATTTCCCAGGGCCAGACCGCGAGTTTGATGAGCACGGGTTTGCCGCCTTTAACTTCGGGATGCGTTGAGACGTGGACTCGTTGCCTCACTCGCTCTTGTCGCGTGAATTCCAGCTCGTTGAGCTTCACGGGATGCCAACAGTTCTTTACCCCGGCAAGTTGTACTGTCTCGGTCCTGACGAAGGTAGCCTTCCCCGTCTCGGGGTCCCTAGCTACGTAGCCGTGGTTCCAATCTCCAGTTGGAAATGGTGGGAGGAGCTCGCCAAGCAGGATGGGCTCGAAAGTACGGTCGTCCTCGGCCCCGCGAAACGTGCCTGGCGCTGTGGATATGTACTTCACATGTTGCCCGTCGACGAGGAAGCGATAATCGCTATTGTTCGTGTCGTCGTCGTCGATGAGACATGCGAGAAGCCGGACGTTGGTGTTCCTTTCTTGAGGGGCAATCATTGCGGAGAAGCGGTGTTGAGGCGATAGGAGATGGCTGCGGATCGGTAAGGAGGTACTCTGGATGCAAATGGCGGCTGCGCAGCATGACTACTTGAGAAGGCGTGATCGGACAGGAGCTGTTGAGAACTGGATGGTGCGCCGAGCTGAAAGATCAGAACCTGGGAGGGCCTGGAGCGCGAGACAATAAAATTGCCTAAGGGGCTCAGCGATGCCGTGCTCCGGCTGGCGGAATAGACTTTAAAAAGGAGAAGTGTGAGTATACGCGTTGTGGAAGTTGGTCTCTGATGGCGGGCTTGCATCTCCCAGGAGTTGTAGCCAATCAAACTTGCCCTACGTGCCGCCCAAGGTGAGGTGCGTGCGTGGGCCGCTGTTAGCACTATGCAGGTCTCCCTTCCCAAGGACCCAGAGCCAGCAGAAGGGTCAAACATCTGCTAGCCAATGGAATTGTATCAAGTAATCTTACCGCGCTGGGTAATCTTTCGCGCCCTAGTGCGCCTTGCATAGCCCGGCACATCTGGCTGGGAATTGCACCGCATGACATTATTGCGGCGCGCTATCTGAGCAGTTTCCTGCTCAGAATAAGAGATCTATATGTAGCAAATGAAATATATAAGTAGCATGGAGATTGAGACGCTCCTAGGCAGGAGCATCATACCAGTGAGCGACGGCGACCTTGAAAAGCGAGTACGCAGCCGATATCCCCCATATACCGGCCCTACTACCCCCAAGCTGTGTGCCAGTGTCTCCGAATACACAGGTACGTTGAAGTTCCTCATTACTGAACGGCTTCGGACCCTTATGATCTCGGGATGTAGATACTGACCTTGGCGTCTTGACTCAGACCCAATTCGCGCGACGCACCTAAGCCTTGTTACGCCGCAGAGTTACAACATCACGCAACACAGCACTCTAGACACTATGTGCGTCCAGACCTACCGCAAGTATACCTGCGGGTGCAAGAAGCCGGAGGAGTTCAAGCAGTGTGCGGCGCGTCTGGGCACAAACGTCAAATGTAGTCCGGTGACAAAGGAGGACCTGCCTGACTCTGTGCATATGTGTAGCAAGCACATGGTGAAGGAGGGAAAAGACGAGATGCACCGCTGAGGATGTGTGATGGCGACACGTTAATGACGGTCTGTCTGCGGGTTGGGCGAGCGCCGGCGAGTGTATCTAGACTGTAAGGGACAACATCAAAGGCGCTTTTCTTGGAGGCTAAGTGCAGAATTCTAACGAGATTAATCCCGCCCACGAGTTGAAGATGAGATTGATCTCCCTGTCAGACTTGAGTGACATGCATGAACCTACCGGGTATTCTTGGCGTCTCCCTCACCGGTCCATATCTCGCAATGTGCTCCGACACCTCTTCTCTTGTGTATTTGATCCTGAAATGCTTCGTTTTCTCCTCCTTCTCCTCCTTACAGCCAAGGCAGAAGCATCCCCAGTCGGCCTGCCGGCCAGAATCAAACAGATACGGTGCGGTGATGATGGCCATGAACCGCTGAGGTTCCCTAGTGGTCTTGTCTAGCTTTGGAAGACCAGAACCCGTCAGGTCCTGAATCACTGCCTGCCGGTCGAAGAGTTGAAGCCGCTTTCGCACCAAATTGCCCCCTTCACTGGTCCAGGCGGTACAGTACCGCCCGGGCAGGCTCAGGATGCTTGGGGGATTCGCCGCACGTAAGCGTTGGCGGCTGGTGATGGCACTGCGCTGCTGCGTCCCGTCGGGAGTGAAGAAGCTCGATGCGCGGCCGATTGTGAGGGGAAAGTATTCCAGCCGCCGGGTGAAGCAGAAGTAGCATACTCTACGGCAGTCGATGAGGTAGAGATGGTCACCAAAGCGCTCGCACGTGGAGCATCGGGTTGTGCTGAGAGTTGTGTACAGTACATGGCAGTCAAATGCGTCTGCCTGGATGCTGAGAATGGCGCGGATGATGTTAGGGCAATGCTTGACGATGGCGTCGTACTGGGGGATCGAGTCGACGAGTTCCATCGCGCGGCGGTTGACGCGGCGGAAACGAGTCAGCGACGGAAGGTCAATGTACAGCAGGACTTGGATGAGAAGTTCTGCTGGAAGCTGGTCGAGTTGGCCGGCGGAATAACGCGGGGGGTTGGACGCGTCGGTGAATCGCCCTTTGTCAAGCGGACACCGTGTCACCAGCTGCGCATCGTCTAACGTGTTGTCGCAGATGTTTTGCTTTGTATAGGTCGTAAAATCGAACAGATTAGGGCATGTTTTCTCCATCGCGAGCTCGCTTTGAGACCAAATTTCGACGTCTAAAAAAGCTCGATGAATGGCTGCGATACTCTCGCAGCAACGCGCATTGCCTGAAGCGGTGTCTGGCGGCAGAATAAGTGAGACTTTGACTGGGACGGGAACCACGTTTTCTTTTTGCCTTAGGCATCATATTTGGCACCTCACCGAAAAGGCCAACCTCGCTTCAGGCGTTCCAGGTCCTAGACTTTACCTTGGTTAACTCACATGGCCCAATCAATTTGCGCGGAGCCTATCCATTAATGATATTTCAAGGAGTCTTAGCCCTGGTCCAGTGGAAATCTCCGAATGTTGCCTCAGGTATCCTCGAAGGTTGTGGGCTGTACTGTATGCACCAGGGCGTCCTATGGGCCACCGCATCCGCGCTGGTAGTTAGGACGCCCAGGCATGTTGGCGCCGGTTTAAATGCACTAAGACTTGTTTCAAGACGCACAACAGCATGTGACAACAAGAAGCTAAGAACAACTCCATGCCGTGCACAAAGCAGAACGAGGAGCCAAAACCAGTCCTTTTTACAAAGTTGACCTATATAAGTTGCGCTACCCGATCTCTCCTCGCCTTTCGTTCGCCTGCCACCCGAGCTACTGTTTCAACTTTTCTCCCTCCTAACTGACGCAGTGGGCCAACTTTGCCTGGCCCTCACCTGCAGAGAAGGATGGCCAGATCGTTCCCCGAAAACTCATTTGCCTTTAGATAACAGCGGCCTGACTTCCCCGCACGGGATTATTTCGAAGAACAAGCGCTTGTCCTACCAAGCTAAGATGCATGATAGCTGACGGCACGAAAGTTTCAAATACATGAGACGTAGGCTAACAGATGGACGAGTCCCCATGGTTATCGAGGAAACTCTACGTGTTGTGTGCAGATTACAAGCAACCATAGCCACGATTGGTCTCGCCAGACCGAGGCCGGATTGGTAAACCACAACGCTGGCCAATATGTTGTTGATAGTTGGTTGAGATCCAGATTTGGAACAGTCCAAGCCCTTGTGCGCGCTGCCGTTCCGACGAGTATAAAAAGATCGAATTGGCAACATTCGTCGTAGAATTGGTAACCCGTTCATCAACGAGCGTCTGAATTCGCTCATCCTGTTACCAGACAGAATCGCGAGTCACGAGGAATAAAATGAGACAGAAACGTGCTCTTTTCGCATTACTCCTTCGGAGTCGAAGACCGATACTCAATCTAAGGCATGGCGTCAACAACAGAGTAAGCTCTAGAACCCTCAAAAAGGATGTCAGAACCTAAAATGCGGTAGGGAAGCCACTATTGGACTAATGATAATGGCTACTACGCGTACTTCAACAGGCGAGTGTTGCACCAGTGGAGGGATTATGTAACAGCCTACTGACTAGCTTCCACGACAAGCAGTGACGGCAGTATATACATCCATCGTGGGTGAAACTTGTGGCAGACATGATGATAGGAAGAGTCTGCGATGTGTTGCTGCTTAGCACTGCTATGTGAAAAGTGTTTCTGGCAACGGAAACAGTAAGTATTTGGGTGTTTGCTTTCGAGATGCTGTTCGAGCGCATGGGGGGTAACGAAGGATCGGTTACAGGGCTCGCAGTACTCCATCCTTCCCTCTTGTCTGTTCCGAGGCAAGCTCTTCTTTAGTTGGCGATCGTGGAGTCGGTGGAGGTGAGATGTAAAAAGCTAGCTGCGGGGTAATGCGGGCTTGTGGGTTTCATGTTTCATCCAACGCCGCGTTGGTTCATAAAGTCCCATAAGCTATTGCATAGCTCAAGCCTATTATAGTTATATAAGACTGGAAACATGAATCCTCATTTGTTATAGAAGAAGGTGAAATCGATGTTGTTAGATACTGTACTACGTATTTGGGCATGACATTGACAATAGAATGGAAGCTATAAGGTCCGCAATATCCTTGTCTGAGCCAGTTACCCAATTTGCACAGCTCCAAGTGACCAAAGAGAGCATTCGCCAATACATGCGCGTTGTCGCTGATGCAGGCGAGGCTTTAGGCGACGAGCGATGCAACATTTTCCAAGACATAACGATGACTGATAGCAGCTATGGCATTTCAGTCTCAACCGTAAAAGACCTGGTTGTTGCGAGACGAATCAACTTGAGCGGCCAGGCCCGTTATCTGGGTGGTCAAATCAGCGATGAGAGCTACCAGAGGACAATCGACGGTCTGACACAATTGGATATAAAAAGTGTCAAGACCAGTGGACAAGGCGGTGGGCAAGGGCCTTCTGCTCAAGGGTCTCACAACAGAGGCGTAGCATCGCAGGGATTTGAGCGTTATGGGCGTGGTTTCAACCTGCCGAGTAAGCAGTAGCAGACCGAATTGATCGTATCTTGGCATTCCATTTCTTCTCGTCGTCTCAGGAACGGTTACGACCTACTATACTGCTTTTGCGTACCTCATAGATCCATCCATACTCCATCACAACACTTGACGGGCGGCGTGCTTTACTGTAGTTGCAGTGTTATTACAGTACGTAGAACGTAATTAATGAGTACCTCTGTGCCCTTTCTTTCTGCTTCGGATATGTTGTGCACGGTGACCCATTCCCATGTACGCTTGTGTGCATCCTCTCTTATTTGGACATCTAAGCGCATCGCGTCGCAGCCTTGTGAACGTACATGTATGCTAGCAGAGCCCCAACGCACCTGTACCTGCATACAGGGGCTGGGTCGGAGTATACCAGGGTTGCAAAATTTACTAGTAGTATTGTTACTACCCTGTAGTAATACTACTATAGTATTAGTAATAGTAACAATTTTTAAATACTACAGTAGTATTAGTATTAGTACTTACTACTACTACTATAGTATTAGTAATTACTACTTACTACTGTAGTATTACTACTATTACTATTATAGTATTAAATATTTAGTTATTTTTTAAATAATTTATATTAATAAGCATTATTAATTATTATATAAATAGTAAATAACAGAATATTCGAGTATTTTCTAGAAGATTCTATATTAATAAGCATTATTAATTATTATATAACTAGTAAATAACAGAATATTCAAGTATTTTCTAGAAGATTCTATATTAATAAGCATTATTAATTATTATATAATTAGTAAATAATAAAATATTCAAGTATTTTTTAATAGATTCTATATTAATAAGAATTATTAATTAATTAATAATTAAACAAATTAATAAAAATTAATCGAAATTAATA
>NPFG01000616.1:0-18980 GCA_002288965.1 Xylaria sp. MSU_SB201401
GTCTTTAAAACTTTATTAAAAAAAGACTTTTCTTTTTAAATTTTATATTTATTTATATTTATAATATAATAAAGCTAATAATAACGCTTTTATTAAAAGGTTTTATAATAATTAAAAAACCGATTAATTTAAATTAAAAAGTCGTTAACAACTTTAGCCCTTTTTAAAAAGGCTTAAAGCTTTATTTTTAATTTTAAGTATTATTTTAAAAACTATTATACCTAATATTTTTTAACCTTTTCTAATATATCTTATTTTTTTAATATATATATAGTATTTATTTAACTTTAATATAAAAAAGAGTTTTACTAGCTTTTTTAAAGTCTAAAATAATTTTAACTAAGTAATTTTTAAGGTTAGGGCTTAAAATTTGTTTTATTTTATAAGCTATTCTTTTATTAAGCCGGCTAATAAGTTTAACAGTTAAAATAGTTTTTAAAATAATAAATATTTTAGCTATAGCCTTTTAAAATATCGTATTTTTAACTACAGCCACTGCTAGGTCCATTCTCTCTTTACGATCTGCTATATTTTTAATTTTTCTAATTTTTCTAATTTTTTAGGATTATCTTGGTCAAAAAAATAGATGTGTGAGGTGTTGGTGTAGGTGTGCGTTGACCGCTTTTTTGGGTGGCCCGTTTCGTGGGGCCAGACTCTAAGCCTAGTAGTACTAAAGTAGTACTAATTCCCAACCCTGTTTACACGCTCATTTACACACTGTGTCTTCCAGCCGGACTTTGTAAGCTATACCGTGTCATACGGTGCAGAACTGCTGAGTAACTCCGTACTGCATCTACCAATCTGAGCTTCTACCGTATCACCTTCAATACCCGTTCGTCGAAGGCTGCTGAACAACCTGAATTGTCCCATCCACTCGACTATCAAGCAAACCACATCGCGGCCAACAAAGAACTCACTCGATATGAAGCTCAATAGCTTCATCTTACCAGCGCTGGCTAGCGTCGCCGCTGCCGCCGACTCAGCACCACAGCAAGCTGAAGTGTACATACTCAAGCACACGAAACAGACCACAGCATCCAACCCCCCTTCGATACCGAACTCCCTCGCCGGAGCCATCCTCCTGCAGCGCCTCAGCTCACCCGATAAGCCATCAGCTCTTGGCCAGCTCCCTGAGTCACTAAATGAAGATGATGCTATTTCATATATCAACGAGTTCGCGACGCCCCCACGGCCCCTGTTCGACGTCTCGAGCGTGGACGAGCCGAAACAGCTCGTCATCACCTTTTCAGGCATCACTCCCAAGCACTACAAACAATTAAAGGCTGCGATACCTCGCGTTCCACTTGCCTTTACGGCCCCTAGCCTTGGCCCATTACCCGCCAAGATCAGCTCAAGCTGTGCCTTTGGGCCATCCATCAACCCCAAGGGGAGCGAGTCTAGCAAATGTTGGAGTGGGAAGACACAATATCTACACTACGACGTGACCAAGGTACGGCAACTAGTGCAAATCTCGTGTGAAATCAGCAGATGCTGACCTCCATATTTCTAGGACAGTAAAGCTGTCCAGCAGCTCGGCCTCAACCTCGCGGCGCTGAAATCGTACGCCAACGAAGGTCTGATGGAGACGGCCATCGTATTCCTCGACAAGGACTCGTCCTCTAACAACAACGACGAGCTCTGCCGTCGCCAGCTACAGTTCCAGAAGGAGACAAAGATGGAGGACACCACCACCTTCATAGAGAGCACGCACGGCTCGTCTAACAACAAGGCCTTCGCTGGAAACCGTCCGGCGCCGGCGCCCAGCTGCTTCACCTCCAAGAGCTCGTGCGAGAACGCCACCGACTCGTGCTCCGGGTCAACGGCGTATGCGTCTACCGCTGGGCCAAGGACACCACCGACAACTCGTGCTTCTTCTGCCACTGCGGGACAACAGTGACGACGGACGGCAAGGGCAAGCGGCACTGGTACAACTGGGGCGGCGACATGTGCCAGAAGCGCGACGTCAAGCACGCCCTTCTGGCTCTTCGCCGGCGTCACCACAACCCTCGTCGCCACCATCGCCTTCTCCATCGGTTTGCTGTTTAGCGTCGGCGAGGAGAAGCTGCCTGGCGTCATCGGCGCCGGCGTGTCAAGGTCCAAGTAAAGGGAGAGGAGGAAACAAAAATATCATCACGACTTTATCCCATATATTTATCCGCCGCCGGTTCGTAGATCCCCATGCCCTCCGCGGACGATGCGTGTGGGGGCTAGACGAGAAACCAAAGGCAAACAGCCCTTGACAGTCCAGGGCTAGTGTAGGAAGTAGCAGCACAAGACATGTGTGTTTTTGTTGGTCAGAGTAGTAGTAATCTCATGTTGTATCAATCATGTACCGATACGGGAGAGGAGGGTCACGGCATCAGTCACTGGTATAATTTCTCTCATTCCCGCGCACATACACACGGGTCAAGGTCACGGCATTGTTTTCAATTTCATATCAAATTAGAAAAAGATTTCAAAACAAAACGGCGACGTGCCTATAGGCCTGCTACTTATGGGTTGATCTCGGCTGTGACGCCTTACATTTGTTCCGGGCACATGTATCATAATTACATATATAAAGGGGGTATCATAGTTTATTCCATCTGCGTCTGCTTCACGGGCGTCGTCCCGAGACTCTCTAGCCCTCTTTCCCCAGGGGTTCCGGGCCTGTCTCTAAACTGATCTAATAATGTCCTCGCCGCCATGACGGTGTTCTCGCCATTTATGTTCCCGTTGCTCTCCGCTTGGGTTTGACCATTCTCGGAAGCTCTGGCGGCGCTAGCGCCACCATTCGGCAACATGATGGCGCGGTATCTCTCGCCGGCTTCGTTGAGCAGTTGCTGAAGCTCTGGCTTCCTCTTCAGCACGCTTTCCTGCTCGGATTTGAGCTGGGCTATGTGTGCGCGCATGCGGATCAAGTTGGCTTCTTTCTGCCGCATGCGCGCCTTGAATTCCTCCGCGAGCACGCTGAGATCTGGAAGTGGCGTGATTTTAGGCGGTATGGGGACCACGCCCTCGCGTACCCCTAATCGCTTCCGCTGCTGCGCGCGTTCTTCGGCCAGCCCGTCCATGCCGGCGCGTGTTTGCGCCGCTTCAAACGCAGCCCTGCGCTCGGCTTCGGAATCGTCCGAGGCCGCCTCGCCTTCCGACCCTGCGCCTTCAGCGGCCGAGATTAAGGATGCCATGTCAGCGCGGTGCCGCTTGCGCGCTTGGCGCTCCGCCTTTTTGCCTAGTGATAGACCACCGTCTTCTACGAACTCGTCGAATCCCTCGCCCAGATCCTCGTCCTCAGCTACTAGGCGAGTGTCTGTTTTACTGTTGCTCTTTCTTGATAGTAAGGTCAAGTAAGAATCTCCTGTGCACCGCTCGTCGTTGTCGTCGTCGGACAACGAGATGAAATCATCTGTGTCGCGACTTCCCTTCTGCTTCGCTAGACGCGCCCGCCTCTCCTTCCTCTCGCGGATCTCGGCTTCTGTTAACACTGTTGTACCGCCAAATACCGAGGGGTCGGCTGTTAGTGATGTGGATGTAGCTGTCTCGACGATCATGGCGCCTTCTAGCTCTGAGGGATCAAGGGACATTTCGTCTTCTCCCACATGTAGCTTGGAGAGGTCTTGCGGTGTGTTAGGGGTTGCAGACTGTAGCTCGGAGAGGTGTTCTTTGCTATATCTGGGCCGGTCATCCTCATCCTCCATCGATCGCATAGGCAGCCGGTTGAGAGGCAAGTTCTTGGATATGCACTTCTTGTAGGAGCTATTCTCGGTCGCGGTAGCGGCGAGGCCGGGCTTCTTGGGTGTTAATACCTCTGCACCAAGGACCATCGCATCGTCGTTATCTACCGTTGTTTCACTTGGTCCGAAAGAGAGGCGCGAGCTGGATTGTCGCTTCTTGGACTTTGAGAGCGCCGTTCTAGAGCCCGAAGGGTGTATGCGTGTTGGTGCGCCGCCATCTTCTTGGTCTTCAGTGTCTTCTGCGCTATTTGATGTCTTGGTAGCTTCTTTGGGATCTTCTTCATTAATGTTGATACTTTTCCGTAATGAAGATTGCTTGAACGGTTTGCGACTCTTGAACGTGGGTTGAAGTGCAGGCTCCTGAGGTTCGGGTGGGGGATTTAATGACTCGATTGAAGGGGCCTCGTCGTCGTCCTGAACTGTGATCTTGCGCCCCTTCCTCTTGGATCCAAACGAACTCATCTTAATCGCATGCGTGGGAGGTGCTGTGTTTATCGACAGTTGTAACATTTGGTACCCGTGTTGGGGACGTTGCTAATGTTCATCTCAACGGCTGCTGCAGGGTAGCTCTGGGAAATCCTTATCGATAAGGGATGCATCTTGTCCCCACGCTGCAAGGTACAGTGAGTGACCATTGAAACTCCCGCCATATGGCCCTGGCGAGACGACATAGACAGCTTCCATTACTTCTCCCGTTTCCAGCCTCATAACGCTTCCATCCCCAAAACCCTACCCGCAACCTACGAACGGATCAATCCCCCCGGTCGTCAAGATGGCTCCCGCGCAACCAGAGCTCAAGAAGGTGAGCTACACCAAAGAACGAAGAAAACCGCTGCTCAGCTACTCACGCATTCTTCCACAGTATCTGGACAAGAGGCTCTTCGTCCAGCTAAACGGCAGTCGCAAAGTCATCGGCGTGCTCCGCGGTTACGATGTGCGCAGTCATTGTTTCGAGTGCTGGCCCGAGTACAAGTGGAGCTAACCACCAACTTAGGTCTTCCTGAATATCGTCCTCGATGACGCCGTCGAGGAGAAAGATAGTGGTGAGAAGGAACGATTAGGGATGGTAGTAGGTGCCCTGCTACGACCCCTTCGGAGCCCAAGAAGCTGTTGCTAATGCATGCTGTATAGGCTATTCGAGGTAACTCGGTCGTTATGCTAGAAGCACTCGAAAGGATCGGTGGTGACCGCGACAAATAATCAATCTCTATTACGCGTTAGAGGGAACCATGACAAGCAGACGCGTTGACGTTTACGCTTGAGTGTGAGATGGGAATAACTTATTTAATTCCAAAGTTGGCTGGCAAATTGGCGTTCAGGCGCAGGATTAAAATATCTAGAGGTCTGCTTTTAATCCCTTGCAAAGATCATCAAGGCGATGGCAAGTGCTGCTGCCGTGGAAAGAGCTACACGCAGTCGGAAGATGTGATTGCGGTACTCATTGTACCGGCGAAGGCTCCCAAGTTGCATTCTGGGACGATGTTGAGCTCAGACAATCACTCCAAAGGATGCAACGGCCACTACCAACATCCACCTGGATCTACTATGATACCCAGCATATTAGTAAACCTATGAACAGATCTAACAAGTTACTACGCGCCAATGATCATCAATCAATGTTCTAACCCACGCAAAGAGATCGAGTATGTTTTTGGTTCTTAGACTTGTCGCTGTTTTTGCCCATGTCTCCGTTGACTAGCTTGCGCATCCGACAGGATTTCTCGAAGACGCTCAAGTACGTCAACAAGATGCGACGAAGGGACATCTTGACCCTCTGACCTTTTGGCTTCGAGATTTTTTTAGGAAGTCTATGGTTTTATAATGAACGAAGAAAGAAAAAATTAGGGCCTTGAGTAGGCGGTGAATGGCACTCGAGGTCTGAGAGATAACTTTAGCTAGAAGACTCGACTGCAGTTGATAAAGCCACGTAGAATGTATATGCAAGAGGAAAGTTCTTTGTAATTCTACTGATACGCCTGTCCCCTCTTCGACTGATGGCTTGTTTGGTTACAGTACCCTAATCAATATGAGGCTCCCCAAGATACGGAAAACTGGGCTGAAATGAAGATGCTTGTTGCCTAACAGTGTCTTTGTTGTCATTCCTGGAACTCAAACTACCCCTGCAAGTGGATCGCCCCTGGCTTCATGCAACCATTCAGAGTATTCGCGCAGAAAATAAGCCGTTCTAGAGTAGCCTTGGCCGAAGCTGAGCTGGCATTTTCCTGGCACGATACGACTCTTGCAAGAAATACTATAATATGTCAGGATATCTCTTGATTACGAGGGCTACAGCTCGGAAACCAAGCAAATATCAAATAGTTCCCTCACCTACTTACTGACTTTGGTCTCGTCCGCACAAACAGACGACAAACAAGCTGAAATCATACAACATGTATAAATATAATCTTGCACACTTGTTCACATTTCCGTAAATCATACCTACGCCTACACTCACAGCACTGAATTAAAGCCATGCAAATTCTTATATACAACCCCTGCTGCCAGTAGATAGTCAACAACTACCACAAGTATAAGTCAGATCAATATGCCTTCACTCCTTACTGATACATTGCCAGTAATACATACGTGAGTCTGTACTCAAAAATATCGTGATACCTTGTTGAGTATGATAATACCATTTGACATTTGACATGATGAATGAAAAAGAGGGAAAGCACTGCGGCTTCCCGGAAAGTCAGCTTGTACGCACTCCCATCATATCCAGCCGTTCTATAAAGGATTTGGTTATGCTGGTTGGTGTACAAGCGGATTTTTTGCTAAGCAAAAAAAAGGCAATTCTTAATTCATAAAACGCCACATGCTCCTATGGTTCCCTATTCCTGGTCGTACCCAGTTTAGATGAGACTTTCAAATGCCCGTGCCCACTGAGCGTAAGCTCTTCTCCCAACTCTTCTGTTTCCTATAATGCTAGTGGCTGGGTAGTCAAGGAGTAACTCCTTCATTCGCTCAAGGCATGAACGAAGCGAGTTACGCTGGTATATGCAATCAATTTCGCCGGTAGTGGCTTGTTCATTGTCTGAACAGCTTAATCCAAACTCATCCATGCGAAGGCTGAAAGTGCGCCTGTGATAATGAGAATGGTAATGATACTAGCGCCGGCCTTGTCGCCAGTTGTAATAGGGCTGAACGTTGGTAGTTCCGTCTTAGCCTGGCCAGCATCAGGATCACCCTTTGATGTACCACCCGTGGTGTTGGTAAGTGGAGCTGCGACGTCGGGCATCATTAGGGATGTCAAGGCACCAAGAACATTCATCTGCAAACTGGCACTCTGCTGACCGTCGTAGACACCGGTGGTCCAGTGGAAACCGCACATACGTCCGTTATCGCCGCCTGTACATTGCGCTACACCAGCTGCAGCCGATGTTTTGAGGACAGGCAAGATCGTGTCCCTCATGAAAGGCGCCAATTGGATCGTGTTCGCCATCCAACGGTGCATATAACCTCTGTAAGACTCCATATCAGAGTTGCAAGAACCCGGAGGTCGCTCACACGAGGGTTCAAATGCAACTCCTTTTTGACCGAAGAAGACACGAATTATACCCTTCGTCATGCCCTCCACACGTTCCTTCCATTCATCCTTCTCCGTCTGGTTTGATCACACATGACGTTAGCTAGGTTTTGCCTGACTAAGCACTATACATAATTCTCGACATCCTTCGCAGGACTTGGCATACTTGGATACAGGGGCCCACAACCTCATCTTAACGTAGAAGCACATACAAAAAGAGATAAGAAAATGGGAGTACATACCACGTTATACATATACGCGCAACCCTGCAACAACATGGCAGCATTGTACGAGAATTGAGCCTTGTTGATTCCAGTGCAGTCAGGCAAATGAGCACCATCATAGACATCGTAATCCTTAGAGATGTAGCCGAGACGCCACACCAGATCCCAAGTCTTCTCCGCTAGTTCACCATAGGTCGAGTTATCGGTATAACGATAAAGTCGGGCGCCAATGTTGAAATAACAGGCATTAGCAACAGCTATTTGTTTCATGAGATCAGTACCAGAGCTATGGGATATGGGATCGGATGAGGTAGCGCGTACTATTGATGTAGTCAAATCCATTGTTGGTTCTGTAAACCTGCCAACGAAGACCCCAGTCGCAGTTGCTACCGTCATCGACACGTCTGTCAAGTTGTGTCTGTTCGTTGAAAACGGCCTGGGCCAGTGCCAACCATTGTGGCTGATTGTCGTCGGGGTTTCTAAATCCTGTCTCGGCAGCAAGAAGAGCGGCAAAGGCCCAGAAGGCCTGGTCATCATTACCCATCGAGGCCGACCAGTTGGCGGGGTTGTAGTCTTTCTCATCGCCCACCTGGAATTGCAAGGCTTGAAAAATAGTATCGTCGTACTTGTCATCCCCCATTACATTTCGATAATCTAACAACGTCCCCCACATGGCACCACCTTGCCACCAGTAGTAGTCGCCGTCCGGAGGAGGACCAGGCAAGATACCTGGAACCCAGCCAGGTTCATCACCATGATAGAAGCTGAGAAGATCTTCGGCGACAAGAGCGGCTGCCTTCTTTATAGACTCTGCGTGATGGGAGCGGTTAGCTCGTCATGGCGAGAAATCATAACCTTGAGTCAGCGAAACCGAAACAAATGCGCACGAACCAGTATCATTGAGATCAACGTCCAGAGCACCGAGAGCTCTCTCAGCAAGCAGACCACACGCGGCCAGCAGCGAGGTCAGTAACCGCACCATGTTGGCTGCCGACTCCTTTATAATACACAATAAACACTACTCAACAAGCGAGCGTGTGCTTCCGACTCGGAAAACACACAGATTGGAATTAGGTGAACGTAGCGTCGACGATGGTAGTTCGAAACTGGATATACACGGACGGACAGATGGATGCGATGCGTCGGGGATTAAACGAGCGTAGTCGGTCGTGAGATTGCATCAATTGACCATGCGGACCGACAAAGAAAAGCAGCGAGCGACCGACTGCGTACGGGGTCGGGTGGTGGTGGGAAAGCGGCGCCTGGCGTATCGGGATTTGCGTGGTTGTTGTCGTGTTAGTGTGTCGACTGTGGATGTGTGAAGAGAGCGATAAAGACCGGGAAGTCAGCGGTACGAGAAAATGAGACCAGGGGACGAGGCTCAGCAAGTCCTAAGCACACTAAGACTACGAAGATGAATGAACGACTCAGGTGAGGGTTGGCAGACTTGGGTTAGGAGACTTGGAAGGGCAACTGAGCGACTGGATGGGGTCACGCTGGCGGGAACGGTTGGTTGAAGATGAGCAGACCAGAGACAGGAAATGGACAGGATAGGCGCAAAAGGAGAGAGGGCGTCTAGGCCATCCCTACCCAGTAGGAGTGCTAGGTAGCGTGGGAGGGGTGGGTGCATTAGAGTGGATACGACAGTGGGAAATTGCGTATTCAAGAATTACAGTATCTCTCAGGTCATTGGAACCCAGCTGTAGTGTCGTAGTTGTAGTTGTAGTGTACCTACTTACTGTGCACTACTATTACAACTCTACCTAGGTATTTACTTAAGTAGTAGCTACTACTTCCTTAGACAGGTATCTACTATTATTGACCATACAGCAGGAGGCTACAGTTCCTTTACATATAAATCATATCACTACCTTTTGTACGGTGGCGGCCTTAGAACCTTGGACACGCGCTACAGTTGTCGTTGCGGAATGCAATGCGGATTGCGGCAATGCATGGGACTCAGTGCTAGGTTGGAACAGAAACACACAACAAAACCACCAAATTCAGGGACAAAAGCCGGCAGAAGAGCCTGCCATTGGCTGCAAGTCGTGCCGTACCGTCGCCCCCCTAGCAGCGTCAAGCACCTGCACAGCCTCACTGCCCAGTACCAGGGACTTTAGCCGCTTTTATGCGTCCATCATCTGCTTTCCATGTAGCTTACTTTGGTGTTTTGATTCCGTATTCCTAAATTCTTTGTTTATTGAACTCGCGTACGCGTAGGCAACTGTAATAATCCAGAGCGAGTTGAAATAGAGCAAAGAGGCCAGACAGATACCGGCTGTTGCGCTAGGTACCATACCTACTTGCTGATCAGTGGTAACCATTACGTCCGTCGCTTGTGCCGTGTCCCGTATCCCGTATTTTTCTTACACTACCAAGCAAGTACCAAGCCAATAGCGACATTCCAAGGTCTTAGGCATGATGACTTCACGATTACTGGGTAGTAAGAAAGAAATTCGCAAAACACGACAGAAAGACCTACAACCTGGGTAAGTCGTGAAAAGGACACCCCAGAAATGAATATTCTTCTGTTTTGCATCTTCATCCTACTTGTCTAAGGTAAGGTCCATATGGAAAAACAAAAGAACAGTAAGTTCTACTGCATCAGTTCAAATATAGTAAACAGGTACCTAAGTAGGTAAGTACCTAGGTACTATATCTGTTCAGTCATCCCCTCTCTCTACCAGACTTTCTGCTAAAGAAGGAAAAAAGCGGGTGCGCCACCCACCTATCCGGAAACGGCTAGCTGCCACGGCTCATCATCATCCTTTTTGGCATTCTACAGTGTCTGTTCAAGCAGTCTATCTCCCAATGACCGATCCATCCATCTGGCATCTGGACCCATCCAATCCCACCTCGGCCGCTCCACGAGAGCTGAAACAAGCATGACGACGATGTGAAACTATGGGAACTATGAGAACTATGAGGCACACTTATGCCGTACTACAAGGTTTATTAGTTCATTATATATATATGGCGTCATGGTATTCACGATGGAATACCGCCGGCCTGGATGAAAACACTAGGAACCAATACTAGGCTATGGGATTGTACAACCAATCCAGCAACATGGTTCAATGGAGGAACGATGCGACCAATTTTACAGTACAGGTACAGTGAATGAAACCTGTATGATGAATATCGCGAGGTCGGCGATCCGATCCGGTCATATGTTCAAGCGCTACAAAGCAATTCATACTATTGTTTGTGAATCACGAGAACTAGGTGCTTGCTAATTGAGATACCAATCGCTTTACGAATTGAACGACCTACTTCGGCTTTGCGCATATCTCGTTATTTCTATAAAAATAATCACGGCTTTGTCAAGAAAGAGGGGTACGATACTATTGAGCAAAATAGCTTGATGTGATTTCTGGTCCTCGCCTTGCTGTTGTTATTGGCTTTAAATGTACAACTGTACTCTGGACTAGACTACCTAATTGTTGCGTGTGGGGTTCTATGGCCCTCAAGATAGGACAGTGTGGTGTTAATGATGTCGATCAATGCTGTGATGAAGTATATATATGTAGGTTAGGTAGATAGGTATCCAGGTTTGTGTATGCGACCATCGACCAGAAAATTCCCTTTCGAAAACTTAATCTACCCATCAACCCAATCTGGGGAGCCTGTTCCCGTTCTCTAGATTTTAATTTCAATAAGCGATGATACCCCAAGACTCCAGAATGTCATATCGAGTCCGTACCGAAACGCCTGTGCAGTCAAAGTTGTGATAAGTGTCGTAAATGTCTGTCGTAAATGGCACAAAGATCGTGCGCGTCATGAAGTATAGAGGGATCCTTCGTGTTATTTTCACAATCGGGAGGGTGTTGAGAAAAGAACCGGACCATTTCGGTATATAACCCGGGCTGCATCAGTTCCTACTTATGCGTAGCAACTTCGTTCTGAGCCATAGTATAAATGCAGTCCATGCACTCTGTGTTTTCTTCTTTGCCTTGCTTTTGTGCTTAGACGATGATGTGTATTGGGCAGACCCGGCCACTTTGCCATATGTGGGTGGGCTGCGGGGACCTGTGCTGTCGTAGCTACTACTGGCGAATTTCTCCGATTCGTCAATTCGGCTGGGCGTATTTCGACGTGATAGACTAGGCCGCCGAGATTCAAGCTCGGCCGAGGCATCGATAGACTGGGACGGCCACCGCTCGCGATGCTAACCTTCCTGTGGTGCTTGCCGCGCTGGAGCGCTTCTTCCAGCTCGGCAGCTTCCTCTCGCGCCCTCGCAGCCAGCTGCTCCTTGTGATGTGCTGCCAGTTGCTTCTCTAGCTCCTGCGCACGCTTATTGTCGGCCTTTTCGCGACGCTTGATCTCTTCCCGGGCATATTTTTCATCTTTAGCCCTTTCCTTAATCTCAAATTTCCGGCGTGCTGCACGCAGGTGTTCGGCACGGGTAGCGGTATCCAGGTCCGATTTAGCACGCAGCCTCGGAAACCCACCGTCGAGAGACGTGCGCATAATGGGCGTTATAGAGGCGGAAGGAGACGTGATAGTGGTCAGTGGTGGGTTGGACGTAGGCGAATCCAAATCTACGACACGGTCCAGATAGAGATCCGACCGGCTGGACACATTGGCTAGCCGGGAGGAATGGGTGGGAATGCTTGAGGAGGTACGCGACGTGTTGACTCGGAGGGGCGGCTTGGGTGAGGTTGCATCGGACAGATCAATGGAAGAGGTGCGTTGGCTGGCTAGTGAAGGTATCTGCGAAATCAAGGCTGGCTGAGAAAGAGAGTTTGAGTCTGCTAGGTTTGGGCAGTGAATGTTAATGGCACTGCTGTTGTGACTAGTGCTTCTGTACTGCTGTGAAGTACTTCTAGGTTCCATGCTGCCAGCGATAGCTTCCTCATTATCGTCATCTTCAGTAATCGTCGTAGGTGAATAGTCACGGGTATCAGCTATCGAGGCCAGGGAGTTGGCGTACGACAGCAATGGCGGGGTTGACGCACGGGGAGTCTGCTGGAAGGGATGTACAAATGTGGCTCCAGCCTGGCGAGGAGCAGGAATGCCGCTACCACTGTTCGATGTTGTACCTGAGGCATGACTTGTGCTGCTAATCGATCTCGAGTGATTGTACCGTCGTCCACCTACTCCATTTCCTAGTACACCTAAGCCTACCCCTCCTCCTGTTCCTGACGTGATGGCAGCGACTCCGTCTGTTTGATCGTAGAAAGAGAGCGATGAAGACCTGCCCCAATCCTGTTGCGAACTCCGGTACTGCTCATTCTGCTCATCCCAGCCTCGGTCTAGATCCAAACTCCTTTTTTCCTTCTCGGAGTGGGACCATTTTTTGAGTATTGGCTTCACCGACGGCTTAATTTTCGGCTTCCCATCCTTGAATTTAGCACCATGCGAAGCAAAACCAGACTTAGAGTGCAAGGATGCCATGGCAGCGTCCAACTCTGGGGAAACCCAAATACCGAGATGGGTATTTAAGGTTTATGTGTAGGTCTTTCAGGGCGAGCGGCCAAGACGTGGCCGGCAGCTCTATAGGCGACAAGGCGCACTATGTTGCTGGGCGAGATACATTGAGCATACGTGGGTTGCTTAGGCGTAGACCAGTGAAGAACTTTGTTTTCAAAATGTTTGCGCTGAAGGCATGAGTACCTAGGCAGTGAAACAACTAATCCTCAACACGTCGAAGCAACAGCCAGGCCCTTTTAGGTTGCGGAGGGAACAATGAGACCGGCTATGTCGTTAGTCCGGGTAAGCCGTAGAGGACTAGACCAGTGTCAGATGGGCTTAGACGTAGCACTCATGAGAGAGGCAGCGAATTAAGAAAAGCGCTCGTTGCTTGGCCAATTGATTGCGTTTCAAAGGGTGGCTGACGCGTTAATCACGCAGACGCAATCATGAAGGAAAAGCTAATGCCTTAAGCACCTTAAACCCAAGGTTCGACGGAGAACAAGCTACCTCAACTCAGGCGCCTGAATCTCTTGATGGCACGATGCACGAAAGAAGAAGAGACTCGTAGGAACTCCGGAGTGATGAAAAGTGGACAGCTTCATAGATTTAAGGAGGAATTCATATGTTACCTAGGTACCTAGATGGACGATAACGAATGAGGGATGACGGGTGAGATATGGTCGGTCTGGCGGCCTAGAACTGCGCTAAGATGGTGAGAGGAGGCAGTGGTGGGAGCAGAAGGCGGAGAGAAAGAGGGGGGGGAAGCGAATCAACGTTGCTTCTTTCGGCGGCGCGGATTGCTGGGATGATGTGTGTGGAGGATTTGGCGGACGATGGCGGATGTTGAGAACTGGGGGTTGCCGGGGGACCTACTGTAGGCAGGCCTAGTGCACCGACTAGTAAGGGAAAGAGAGTATGAAAAGGTGAGCAGGTGTACACTAGATACCTAGGCTTGCAGCGCCGACAGGGTTTGAAGGAGCGCCGACCGCTCTTTGGTTCTTTGTATGGATGGAGTTGGTCTGGAGTCCAGCTTGCTTGTGCGGTCGGGGTCGGCGACACAGCGAAATGAAAGAGGAGACACGAAATAATTGTGCAATTAACCAAGAGGTCAGGGGGGTGGGTGGTAATACACGATATTGAACATGGCCTACCTACCTCTCCGTGTCTGCCTGGATTTGGATTGTGTGGACAGTTAGCGTCGGGAGGGATGCTAAGTTGCTTGTGTTGATCTCTTTGTTGGACGGCGTTGAAGAGGGGAGGGAGGTCGATACCAAACAAAAGTGCAACCAAGACAAACAACAATAAACAAAGAACAAGCGACCTTGATTGGGGCAAGGCGAGGTGGGTGAGCGGCAGACGATCTCTGTTCAGCCTCATCCCAATCTCCAATGCTCGGCCAGCCTGGACTGTTGTCATTCGCCACCGGTTCGTCTCCAAGAGCGTGATCATCCGGCCCTCTCACCTCAGCTCAGCAACGGGCCCTTAGCAACGGCCCTTAGCAACACTCAGTCAGCAAGCGAAAACTTGCACGTGGGAGTGGTCATCCTGACCTGACCGTATCATCAACGAAAAGAGGGGAAGATAGGCGGCGCCCGGGCTCGGATCCCGGCAGACCGTCGGGTGCGCGACGGGGGCTCCAGGTCTACAGTATTCGCATACGGTACATCGTTACCTACAAGAAGGGTTAGGTGACTTTTAAGGGGGGGATGAGCAACACGAGAGCCCACTGCTGAGTGGTTCTCCGTGCCCTGGCTGCCCCACAGACTGGCTCTAGAGATTCAGTTGTACCGTTTGCTTTCATAACTTCACACTGTCTCAGGGACAGTAGCCACTGTGTATTCTAAGGCTGGGTCTGTCTGGCTGGAGAAAGGAGAGGCAAAGAAAGCTCTGTTGGATTTCAATTGTACAGAGTTTGCTTAGCATGGTGGCATAGTTGGAGTAGATGCCTTATGTTTCGTATTTATTTGACTAACGCCTCATGCTAGATAACGTGCATCCTGACAGCAAAAGTTTTTAAGAACATACCTTGGAGCCAGCTACGTGAACAGGGCGGCCTCTTACCCGGTTATGGTTTGTTGACATCTAGGACACATCAAAGGGACCACGTACTCGAGACAACCATACAGCCAGTTGGACTATGCCATGGCCCATACTGACTTCGTGCGCACTGGTTATATGTGTAGCCACGTCAGTCGGAACTGACAAACACTCACATACTATAACAATAACATCCGCCAGCAGGTCTCAGGTCCTTGACAACTCGCTCTCGTTGGTACAGTCGAGTGTGTCAAGGCATCTCAATGACCAAGACAGTTGAAAAATCTGGCCTAGAGTCATCCATAGTTTATGCGTTAGAGAATTAAGTCAGCGACACTTTGATACGACTAAGTAGTAAGCCACTGAATCATAATTCGTCCCCAATATTGCTGAATATGAGACGAACCTATAGACAAGTTTTGCATGCCACCTTCTTCAACCAAAATGGCGCGCTGAGTCTCTACCAGCACGATGAAGATTGTCTATCGTGAGGAGACTAAATCTTGATCTTGTCCTCATACCCATTTGATGGGCGGGCTTCGTAGCTTAGGCACTAACACTACCAGTGCTGACGCTCATGATATCTGAGAACGTGGATTAATTCAGTAGCAATATTGTATCCGTAACTCTGTAGATACAGCCTATGTCCTTGTAATTACCAAGCTTATGGTATCTGACACTGGCAACAATATGAATCAGATGACAGCTTCTCGCTGCTTCTCGCTGCTTCTCGCTGCTTCTCGCTGCTTCTCGGCAACTCAACGCCCTCTCAACATATTCTAGATTGAGCATCTTGGCCCGGGAAGAGACGAACCAGAAAGTCATCTTCTCACGTGCGATAGGTGAGAACGAGACCTCCATCAAATTGCTAGGCAAGGGCGGTTTACCCCTCAACCGTGAACACTGTGCCATCAACTCGATAGTGGCGACCGGAGCCCTTGCGTTTGCCGATTTGGCGGTCCGGTTCCGGCAGGCACCGCACTTGAGTCTTGGGATCTCTCCCAAGCGGTCATGATTAGTACAGACGCAGACTCCTCGTTCGACGTAATCCCGACGTTCCGGCTAGCGCTGTACGCAAAGCTGATCTATATTCCACAGTCCGGCGAGCTGCTCAGCCACACTTCACATTGGCGTCCAGATGGAATTGGCGCCCTGCTGCTGCTGGATGCCTTGCTTTCTATCGTTTCTGCTCTAGGACCGCTTGACGACCTGGCCTTGCTTCCTTGGGGCGCCAAGGTCGCGCTTCTCATGCCCGCAGTAGAAGATGCGGCGGGCATATCCGAGGAACCCACAGGCGAGCAGAAAGAACATGCCAACACTCTCGTGGGTACTTTTTCCGAGACCATCCGAGCCGTCGAATCCCATACATAGGCAATTCAATGGCGCTGCCCGCTGGAACGCGCAATACGACCCTCACTCTCAAATCCACCGTCACGGCCAATGTCGTAGCAGCCTGCAAGGCTCGAGGCATGAGTGTAACTGCCACCGTGTATGAGGGCGTCGCTGGCGCCAACTACGCCTTGGCTGACACGGCTCTAAGAGGTGGACATCACACTAGTACCATACGCTTCGCGCCCCACCGTATTTACCATTGCCGTGCCCAACTTTCAGGTCTGCAGCTAGCTTATATACCACGGGTTGGGTGAAACGAGCTGAGGCTGGGCTGGAGGTCTGGACGGCTAGCATAAGCGTCGAGATACGGTCTCGACTAGCCGTGACCTATGTCTAAACCTTCCGTGATTAGCTGCATCTCAACGTCACTTACAATAAAACATTCCATTCGGCTGATCAGATGAGCTAGTTCTAAAGCGAGGCTAAGAGGGGGCAGGTTACACGCTTGAGCCCCATGGACCGCCGATAACCTAGCCTTATGGTTTCTATGGTGTTATTACTAGCTTATTGACTAAAGGTAAACTCAGGCTGTAAAGAACTAACTAAATCAATGACTGGGGCTTGATCTCCCAGAAAAGGCATCGCATGAGGTGGCCGTCAGAGGCCATGCTACTTCATACTAGATGAATGATGCTTGTTTTGTTGCGCAAGATCTCTCAAAAGTTCTGGGCGCTAGGCCTTGTATTTACCTTGCAGCCTTGTGACACGGGAAATTTCAAGAATCGTCGAATTGGTATAAGAGTACTTAGGTAATTTCTTGATTTCTTCTCTCGGGATGTCGTTGTTATAACCGCTGAACACTTGTACGCTGTCGCATGCGCAATTCGGGCTACACCTTCGGCCGTACGCCCTCGTATTGCGCATGTTTCAAGGCTATTGGAACGAAGCTATTTAGCCCTCGTTTATGTGAGACATATTGGCAGACCTCGAAGGCTATAGACCTCGAGGGCACTTGTATATAGGCTCAGCCAAATACAGGTTGCAAGGCTAGAAGCGATCTAATCGGACCTTCAAGGACCCAAGCAAGCCATAGTAGATTATTGTAATCTGAAAGCTATTTCTAAGCCCTGAATTCTAGCCCTTGTTATACTCGTAAAGAAACAGATATCCGATACAAAACTCTGTTCTGATTATACTGAGTAATTAGATGACAAGCGTTAGAATCTGAGACAGTGAGTGCAACTACGTCTGCGTTTAGTGCTCTTATCAGTATACGTCGAAGTCGAGTCGCAACTTAGCTCATATTTTTTATGTTGATGCGTATATACAACAGTTATCTCGGGCGTCCGCGTCCTGAGTATCTAGTTCTTAAACGACAGTAGGCGGGTGTATATTCACCTAGAAAGATTGTGGTTTCCACCAGACCTCAATATAAATAATAGATGTCTAGAATCTGTTATCGATTTGTTTAGACTCATATTACGACCGTCATGAATCATTCTCATACAACTTCCCAAAACTCAATCAAATCGACAGCTACGCCAATACCTTTTCAAAACCCTTGCAAGCCATAGCGAAGCTCTGCCATTATGGTCCGTATGCGAGCTCGAATAGTACGTGGGCCTCAAAGAACGCTTTTCTATCTATGAATTATTGGGTTGAGCGATTCTCACTGAGAGACCGGCAATCATAGCTTTTTGAAGATCCGCATCAACTCGAAAAATTGATCGTCTATTTGTCTCAAGCAAGATGTTGTATGTATAATGGGATCCTATCAACAACGCTGAGTACATGGTATCTTAAATACAGTATTTTCAAGAATATACTCGTAAATTTTCTCTCGTTCTCGTTTTACCAAACTGTCAAGAGGGTTTCATCAAGTGAAAAACTTGATGGCGCATAAGTCGGCTTTGTATCTTCATGTACGTAGCGATTATAATATATTACAAGTCACCTCCCGCCTACGCTAATACCAGCTAGCCCAATTCCAACTTGTGTATAGGTCTTTCATCCCGGATAAGATTTGCCGTTCGAATTTCTCGCTCAACTCCAACGTATCTGCGTGTTTTCTCAATTCAAGAATGGTGGCACTAACCCTCAGCTCATAACAATAAGAATCGGCTGCCCTTAATTTTTTTCTTCTCACTTACTGCTTCTGCCGATCTCAGATAAACAGCCTCAATGAGGTCCCGCAGCCCCAGCTAGCTGCTAAGTTAGACAGATAGGTAACGCATTGATGCGGCCAGGGCTGCGGGCGAGTACCGCATAATCTAGCGTCGAGCCATCTATCTCTGACCGCACCTCTCCCTCCCGTTGCATTCGGCTCTGCATTGTGGGAACATGAAAACGTGAGTTCCGGTCCACCTCACACCATGGAACCCTGCACGAGCGTTCATTATGGCAGGTGTCAATTTCCTTGGCGTCCCCCTGGGGTGGGCAACCGAGCCGAGTCTGGAGAGGGAGAAGGGGGGGGGGGCGTGTACAATTGAAAATGCCGGCTCGCCGGGAGGCAAAATCCACCCTCCCCCCGGAACAAATACGCGCGCCTGCAGCTGCCCGGCTCGGGGCCGCGTTTGGGACGGGATGATATACATACCCTAGGAATCTCGGTGAGGCACTTCGGCCCATCTTGCACACGATGATCCGTGCCTGACAGGCAGCCCTGGCTCTTTGGTGGGGAGGTCGGTGTGATTCACCTGCTTCTTCAACCGGCAAGCAAACTTTCCGGAA
>NPFG01000617.1:0-18941 GCA_002288965.1 Xylaria sp. MSU_SB201401
ATCTACTACTAAAAGATAATATCTTTTACTAAATATAAAAAATCTTTAATATTTAAACGTTATTATTTTATAACAGGTTTAATAACCTTTTTTTTTTAATTATTATATTATATAATAACTAATCTCTTATAATTTAATTTATTTAAAATAATTAAAATTATTTTTAATATAAAAAAAAGGAAAAAGAAAAACCAAATTAAAAAAGCAATATTTTAAGCGGTTTTTAACTTATTTAAAATTAGATTTCTACTTTTAATAATAGTCTAATATATATCTTAACCTTTATCACTTATTAATATATTTATTAGCTTATAACTAATAAGAATTAAAAGAAATTAGAGATAATTTAGCTAGCTTATAAGCTTAGTAAAAAAGTCTCTAAGCTTATAACCTAGTAAAATAGTAGGTATAAAAGCGTTATATTTATTAGTTCTACTTTTATAAAAAGGTAGGAAAATAGCCTTATATATATAAATCAGTGCTCGTATATCTCATCTGCCCCCTTGTCCTTGTTCAATATATAAAGTGACTTCTCGACCACCTACACTTTCAGCACATTAAAGGGGACGTTAAGAAAGCTGTCGCATAATTATACAGTAGGGAAATTTGGGCGCATCGACTGCTGCGCTCCTTCTGCCGGGGTGAGCCGTTAGTGAGGTTTCATGCTTTACACTTCCACGGCAGCGGTGAGAGCACCATAAGCCTCTATTACATTAAAATCATATAGAACATTTGATGGATATTTCAGTGAGATCCCATCTTTGTGTGAATGAGTAAACACTAAAAGAATGTTTCAGATCTCGGCGTCTACATTCGACCCGGTTTAGCATGGAAGTTAATGTTCGTACGGTATTGGCAACTATGAGGAACCAGGAGGCTTGGATTAACAACAGCAACCTCTTCGGGAGAGAAAGTTCTCGCGGCTTGATCGTGACTCTTGGCTCTCTACCTTCCGTCCTCATTCGTCCCAATAGGGCTCAATACAACACCGCTAACACGGCGTATCGGGGAGTTGTACAGGCAGCTATAGTCAATAATTAATCCCTTGCCAATTGTCTTAAGCTATTAACATCATTATAAATAATATACGAGTCAACTGTGCGTGTCGCCTACGATAGATAAAGCTAACGAGATGTTCCGGGGCCTGTCTTTAGAGTTAGCAACCACACGCCTAGATAGGCAACTGCAGCAAGGCCTGGAGCAAGGAATAGCTAACGTTATAGTAGTTCTTTGTACTCCACAAGCCAGGCAGTTATGTGATGGGGCGCACCCTAGTTAGAGACGGAGGAATATTACATCGACCGTGTCCCATGAACGGCATCTGACTTGACCATCTATATACCCCGAATACTTGGCGGGCTGGCAGTGATAGAAAATATAAGCGATATTAATAATGACCCGATCCTGGTTGGTGGTAGGGGCTGTGAGCCACTAAAATAATGGCCTACCTTTGTCGGCCCTTTGTCTATGGCATTAGTCCCCCCCAACTCATTAGATATTTAACTCGGCAATTCACGATAGCTTCCTCTAAAGTTGATAAACTTTGAAACAAGTACGCTACAGAGTAAATACGTTTATTTTCTCTCAATAGCTGTACGGGATTATGAATATTCGATGATCCGGCCTCATTTGTACGCTTGAGGTCATGTTGTCATGTTGACGTCAAGATATAACTGGGAGCATCTTGCCCAAAGCGACATAGCACCTCAATGCAATGCTCTCATGTGCCTAACACCATACAATCCCGGCGTTCTCGAGGAATATATATGACGCATGCATGTTTGTCTGTTCCGTTTATTGGACGTTGAATTCCATCCACTCGTTCCATCCCCAAGTTCACGGGGACATGACCAGCATGCCCTTGAGATTACCCCGGAGCCCAGTGACTTTGACAACTTCTCGATCTCTTCTTACCGTTCGACGTCCAAACCTCGTAATACTACGGGCCTCAACACTTCTTACGAAGCCAATTCCCTTAGTTATCCCCTTTTCAACCACAGCGACGCGACGCGCAATGGCCGCAGACCCTCAATTCTATCACAGCTCGGGCATCACCGACGCTGTTTGGGTTCGTAAGTGAAGTACAAGTTTAACCACCCCGTCATTGGATATCTCTTCTCGGATATAAAGGAGCGCTCTGCACCTAGCGCAAGCCTCGCAAATATATCGACTCGGAAATCACTGACCTTTCATTGCTACAGATGAGGATCCTTACTCGAACAGCTTAGATTTCCAGCCGTTGACTGGTGATATTGAGACGGACATATGCATTGTAGGCGCTGGTATCTCCGGCATATCGATCGCTTACGAGCTTGTGAAGCGCGGGAAAGAGGTGGTGTTGGTTGAAGCCCGTGATGTCTTGGCTGGAGAGACAGGTCGCACTACAGGCCATCTTGCGAGTGCCCTCGATGACCTCTATCAGAACATCGCAAAAAAACACGGCAAGAGCGGCGCCAAGAATGCCGCCGAGAGCCATCAATGGGCCCTCAATCATGTAGGCGAGATAGCCAGCGAACTCAGCATTGATTGCGAGTACCGTCACCTCCCCGGATACATGGTCCCGCAGCACGAACGCAGCTCGAAAGAGTATGAAGACGATATCCAAGAAATCAAAGAAATGGTCGAAGCATCCAATGAAGCTGGTCTCAAGGCTGAATTCAATGCCGAGCTCACCGTGAAGGGGTGGGGTGGTAAACCCGATCAACGAGGAGGTGCCATTTTCCAGGGGCAAGCCACCTTTCATCCCACCAAGTACTGCAAAGGCGTTCTCGCGTGGTTGAAGAAACAGCCCAAATTTCAGTGTTACACGCGCACACGTATCATGTCTGTCGAGGAAAAGGGCCTCAAAATTCTTAGTCTCGGCCACAAGTACTGCCAGGTCCACACCGAGTCGGGTAACACAATAAAGTGTGAGCACGCTATCGAAACCACCAACGTGCCGCTACAGAAGTTGAGTGTCATCGTGCAAGAGGCATGGTATCGAACGTATGCTATCGCCATGCGCATACCCAAGGGCTCAGTCGAGGACTGTCTGCTCTACGACACAGCCGACGCATACAAGTACGTACGTCTCACGCGCTGCGACGATCAAGACGATTACTTGGTTGTTGGTGGCTGTGACCACAAGGTAGGCCAGGAAGAAGCACGGGGCCGGTTTGAGGAGCTCGAGCAGTGGTCTCGCGAGCGATTCACACAAGGTAAGACAGTCGACTACCGGTGGAGCGGACAGATCTTCGAGCCAGTCGACTACATGGCCTTCATTGGCAGGAACCAGGGCAACGAGCGCATCTACATTGTTACGGGTGACTCCGGCAATGGGCTCACACACGGCGTGTTGGCAGGCCAGCTCATTGCCGATCTAGTCGAGGGAAAGCCGAATGACTGGGAGAGCTTGTACTCACCTAAACGCGTGGGTAGCATGGTCAAGTCGGCACCCGAGATGCTGGCGCATGATGTCAAAGCCAATTTGCAATACAAGCGGTTCATCGAGAGCGATATACAAGATATTGAGGATCTCGCTCCTGGATGCGGCGGCGTGTTGAATCCTACTGCATCGAAGCCCATGGCCATCTATAAGGACGAGAACGGCCAAGTGACCAAGATGAGCGCCTTATGCCCGCACATGCAGGGTGTTGTTTGTTGGAACCCAGTCGAGAAGTCTTGGGGCTGCCCTGTCCATGGGAGTCGGTTCGGCCCCAAGGGACTATGCGTACAAGGCCCTGCAAAAGCAAATCTTTCTCAGGCATGAAAAGCAGCAAATCATAACGATAGCCCAAGATAGGACTTATTACATGCCAAAGGCGGTAACAGACACACTGCCATTCACTACCCTTGTTGGCAGGGCCGATGCTAGACGGGAGCAATCTACAGCTATGACACGAGATCCGTCAATTAGGGCGATGGCGGCTTCTGATTAACCGCCATCAGCTCATCGTTCGCTCACAGCCACGGCATATTTGTACGTACACACTTGGGCCATAGTGTTTAATCTTCTGTAGATTAGGTATAGTTTACCGTCTCAGTCATACAGCTAGCTACTTAGGTAGGTATGACTTGCTTTATGTCTACCGATACAATGCTTAATCGGTTTTCTAAGCATACTTATCACCAACAGTGACGAGACTTATCAATTTGATAGAGTCAAGGCGTTAGTAGAAAAATGGAGTCTTCACGCCGAGTGCTGAATATTGCAAGGTAATATGCACCCCAGATGTCATAAGAACATAAGCTTTGTTGGGCCCGAGTTCTGCCCTAGACAGAACCTAAGGACTCGATAATTGCCAAAACAGCCCTGCCAAGGAAAGTGACGTCTGCCATGTCGAACATGGCTGTGGCAGAAGCCGGGGGTGGGTCACCAAGCGCTAAATATAGACATAAGCTCGTCTTCTCGTCTTGTTATACGTCGTATGAAGAAGTCCTTCAATGGCGAAGCAGAGGAACGGCCTCTTGGCACGGAAGCCAACAGAGCATCTGGTATCAGATTTGGCGCAGATCTACCTACTGCTAAGATTATGACTCGTATATAAAGACGACCGGTCAAAACGAAGGAACGCATAATTGTAGAATGTTTATTAACAACACCTAGAGAACGTTACCTGTGCTCAACAAATATCACCAGAGCCGTTGCTAGAACCAATAACTAATACACTCCGGTACAATGTTCACATCGCCAATACTGAGGACAAGCATAGCGCTGCTTGCCTCAACCCGATTGGTTGCTGCTCAAAGGTAAGAGTGACAATCTGCACGTCTCATCCGCCAGCGCTTTGGCCGTGCTGACCATCAACAGTCTCAATCTCACTCTGACTTTCTATCCGGACGAAGACAATACATGCTCGGCCAACGACTCTAAAGCAATCTCATTTTCTACAGCCAGTTACCCTATTGTGCAATCTTGCTTCAACCTAGACGAGATATTCGTCAAGAACTCAACCGGCGGCGTCCGGAACACGTCTTCAACCAGTCTCTCCGAAGAGGGCATACGATGGGCAATTACCAACTCGCAGGCGTGGGACCCAGAGGGTAATTACTCGCATGTCAGATACGAGCAGCTGGATCACACTGGAAAAGACGATGATGATGATGGCAAGATCACCTGGTCTTCGAGGCGAGTCAACCTCTACAACGGAGATGACTGCCTCCAGGCCTCCAGTCCCGAGGATGAGGAGGAATTGCTTCCGTGGTTCAGCTGGACCTGCCACAGTTCTGAGGATGATCATTGCAGGACGGCGCCTTACAATATTAAGAGCTTCATCATTCTCCCTATCGATGATGAAGATATGGATGGAAAGTGCTTAGACTTTGCGCTTTATGGAGCCGGCGCCCGCAGCTTACCGCATACCTATGGCGCCCTTGTCTCTGCGATTGTAGTTGGGTTCTTCTTGCTGTAGGCTACTTTTCTTTGGGTGGCATGGCGATGTAGCATAGGTATTAGCGTTGTGGTTGAAGTAAACAGTTTGATTATAACCTAAGTCCTCGAATCGCGATATTATGTGAAGGACCAGACGGGTTGCGTCCCCCATTGCTGGGAAAGCGACCTAATTCTTTCTAGCAATAGCTCCCATGGTGGAGAACGATAAGAAAAGGCCGTCGGAAGAAAGGAATAGACGAAAAGAGCCGATCCTCGATAAGATAAACACACTGGTAAATTAAAACACATACCCGTTTCCACACCGTAACCGAGAGGGCAATAGATAGATGTCCTCACCCGAAAGGTACCTGGCTGCGCTGTTCACCTTCTTCGTCGAAAAGCTTGAAATAGACCGTTTCTCCCCCGTCGAAGTAGTCTTTGACAAGCACCAAGTCCACATCTAGCCCGTGGTTCTCGAGGTCGACGAGTAACCGGGTGACAGACTTTTTCTTGAAGAATAGGTCGCAATACCAGCCCTCAGGGTATCTAGTCGCCCACGAGCCTGATTCGCCAGTCAGCAAATGAAACATCTTGTCACTCGACGGCTCAGTCAGGCCGCAGTGCAAGAATAATAGTAAACACCCACCGAAGACGGATCGAACAAAGCACGACAATGTCTCGTTCTCATGCGCGTCCCTCCCGCGGGTATGCCCGTAGCTGCCTTCCCTCACGTTGATCCACATGTTGCCGTGATCTCGGTATCCGCGCCTGTGCCAACCCGCACCGCGAACGTTCCGCATGCTGTACGTCGGCTTTGATTTCCTCCTATGCGGGATACCCAAGGCGGGAAGAGTCGGGCCAGATTTGGCGGCGGCGACTTTCGCGCGGAACACTGCGAGATCGCCCAGACAAAGTCAGTCAGTCAAATCAGTCTTTCCCTTAGGATTACTGGTACGAAGCTATCCTCTCTGCTGTTTTCAAAGAGTCTCATTCGGAATCACAGACGCTTCCGTGCTCTCTTAAATACGAATTTGCTTTACTATCAGTGGAAGTTGAACGTACAGGCGAAGTCGAAGTAGGGAAACCTCATTGAAATCCCACGGGGAGTTTCGAGTCCGGCATGTATCATCTTGAATGTGCTGTAGATTTCTGAATCATCGACCTCGTGCAGATACTCGGGCACCTCGGCTGGAGGAGAGGCTTCGCGATGCTCCTCCACCCTTCTCTCAAAGTCATCGGTGCTCAAGGGCTGAAAGCGCGCATTTCTAGAATCTTCACTCTCAACTTGCGATGAATGATGATGACGATGTTGATATGGACTGGATATTACGCGTGAAGCATGCGACAATCGGGCTTGTCGTCGCCTCGCGAGGGCCCGCTCTAGAGCCGCGTGCTCCTCCGGCGTGCGCCCGACAGCTCGCGCTTTAATGCGTCGTTGCGTTTCGGCCGCAATCTCCATCGCGCCACCGAGTCGAAAATTCAATTTATTCCCAGGTCATGGACTGCGCAAGTCTTGATGCCTACCCAGAGAATTTCTGTAGATTGAAACCCCGGCTTACTGCCTTTGCTATCTGCCAGGGGGAGCTGAGAATGAAATTGCTTCCCTGTCGGACTAGGCCTCAACTATTCCCAAAGGAGACAAAGAAACAATCATTACGGCCCATGTACTGTAGATAAAACATCCCGGTCGTGCCCCTTGAGGCTTAAGCTGTCGGCTCGGCAACATCCGCGCCCGGTTGCCACGTACCGCAAACCGTTCGTTTACCACCTATCATCGCATCGCAACGAAAGAGAATAAACAAATATCGGATTGGTCAATGTTGAATCGTGGCATGTTGCGGGAGTTCATACAGTACGAATGCCATCGCACTACCATATTGAGTCAGCAGACGATTTTGTACTGCGTGTTCAGTCCTACAAGATGGAAAGCACGCGTCACATCATTTGACGCACAGATGCAATGACTCGTGTATAAAATAAATGACTAGTCATAGAGAGAGAAACCTGAATGCCACAGAGAGAATATACGACTCCCTTTGCTTGTGCGCTTCCATTTGCTGTTTGCACATGAAAGCACATCGCTCAATTTTCAGGGTAAGGGCGGCGAGAATCTACAGGTCGCGAACTTTCCACGTTTTTAGGGATATATTGTGACCCTGAGACATGAAGGCAGCCGGTTGGAACTGCTGACCTTCTTTTTTCGGATAATTTGTCCCCAAATACACCACAGCATGGTCAAACGAACGTTCTGGCACACTACCATTGTCTTCCCTTCATATGCTTCAAGATTCTAAACCCTCTGCGCTACATGCGTATCACATTCCCTAATCATCCATTTCATCCCATAAACATATCCTGCGTTTCATCTATCGGGATAGACGGAAGTGTGATTACGCAGGTTATTCGCCAAATTCGAGGTCATATGATATTGGCCTCCCCCTCTCTCTGCCCACTATATATGAGGCGTTGGGCTAGGTAGGAACGTCCTTGAAAAATGTAGCCTGCTGTCTGCGAAGGTTTCGGTTGTGGGACGACTAGTCTCAGTATCATGACCTCCTGATGTGCAAGTGTAGCGTTGAACATGAGAAGCGATATTTATCTCCACTGATTCCCTTTTCTTCCTATTGTCCTCGTCTCATATTCAATGGCAGTCCTCTCGGCCTCTTTAGCATCTATAAATCTATCTGTCCCGCAAAGCGTTGATCACCTATCGTTGTCTTCAAGTTTGTTTGTTGATTCTTCGTGCCCTTGACCGCCGTTTGTTTGTGCAAGTCTTATCAGGAATTAGCCTGAACGATATAAAGGCGATTAGCACTGCTGCTGCGCAAGGGCTGCTTATAGCTCACTTGATGATATTTATAGAGTTTCCCTGACTGTGATACGATGGTCAGTGCTGATATTCGATCAACGAATTATCAAGGTCTTCGTCTCCCTTGAGGGCGAATAATATCGATGATCAGATCATGTCGGACAGATGCCATTCTTAGCATTAGCCGTTGATACGCAATCAATAATTCAGGAGTCGACCTCTTTCCTTGTACCCTCAATGACGATTGGGATATATCCCACCCCGCACAATCACCCATTGGGCTACCGATAGAAGAGAATCACACATTACTCAGCCAACCTCGTGATTAATTTGGCATTGCTACGCGAGTTTTTGAGTAGGAACGCAAACGAGCGATTGCGATGTATAAGTAGACCAAGCGCTCCCCATAATCTTGAGTTTGACATGCGAGTAGTCCAGTAATGATCAGCCAAATATTTCCCTTCAACGAGACTTCTTTCATAGGCACTTACTGAAATCAAAGTCTGTCTGCTCAAGCAAGTCATCTTCAAATACTTCGCCGCTAGCCACGATGAGCTCCGGAACATCTAAGACCTACCCTACTCAGGGGAACAGGTACGTTCTAGATATATCTCATTACAATCATCCTAAGAAACCACTAAGCTTTCGCTGACTGTGTAGCCATGGTACATCCACTCAGCAGTCCTCTTCCCCTGCAACCACGGCGCTCACCTCAACTGGCGGGAAGGTGGTTACTCAAGCGCCGTCTGCTCTACCGTCGATGGAGTTTCCACGTCCGGCTGTTCTTCAGAACTTCACTACAGGCTCGAACACTGCAACCGTCACCACGCGAGACGCTGCTGGGAATAGAGTTATCGTTTTCCACGAAGATTACGATGCGCCTGCGCCTCTCGGGCAGCGCCTCAAAGGGAGTGTGCAGGAGGCTGGCACGAGGACTGCAAATTGCTGTCTTGGTTGTGTTTGCCGCGTATGTTGCGGCGTTGGGGAATAATACCACTGCTTGGTTCGTCTAAATCATGACACAGGTCGCCTCTTAATATTGTTCTCTCATCCGTCAACGCCTAACAAACCCATTACTCCTTTCAACTTGGAATTTGCTCGTTAAGTCCTCGGAGAATATTCCTATCTCGAGAACCGAAACGAACAACTAGGGTTCTGGCCATTGTGTGTGTATCTCGCAACTTGCTATACGACGCTTTCCTCACTGCTTCCCTCTCTATGTCTTTGAAGGCGTTTTGATTTCTGCGGCTTCTGATTGAGGCACAAGTCTGTATTTACTCGGTCTTAGGTTTCTGTAGAAGCTCTTCCCCAGCCGAATAACTCTACTTCGTGCATCCCTTGTAATATTCGATGGTAGAAACTAGTTCTTTAACTGTTTTGTTGTGTGCATTCTAGACTTTTCCTTGAAGCCCTCTTGACTTATATCCTAGTAGAATGCATCAACTTAGAATGGTGACTGCACAATCTAGTCCATTACGTGGATATTTCAGAATGTGATGCAACTTGGTACAGTTTTCTCCACCTTGAGGTAGGACGGCAAGCTTCCTGTCAAAAGTAAAGTCACATCCGGTTCCTTGTGGCTCTCCGATCATCTCGGGTGAACTTTTCTCTCGTTGCTCTATGAACAAATTGTAATGGATCATCCATACGCAACACTGGTATGATAATTGATAGTGTTTAACAGTGAAAAGAAGACATCATAACATCGACGAAATTATGTTAAAGTAAGAGACATGACCTAGGAAAGCTTCGAGAAAAGGCCACATAAGCATCATATTGCTCATGTGCTGGATGCTGATGTTATGCCCCTCTGTTTCAATTAAATTGGCAGAGTTCCGACCGATCACCGAGCTCCAATAGAAGATCCGGTCTACCCGCCAAGACTATTGCTAGCGAGTCGACCAGTGGGATGCCAAACAGTTCCACATATCGAAATACACTGTCAAGTTTAACTCATGGTTTATCCACCTCAGTGAAGGTGGCCATCGGAGTTGGAGCCTCGATCGGATTTCTTGCTCTCTTAGCCTTGGTATGGTTTATCTTGCATTATAGGCGATCAAAATTACGTCATACACAACCATCTGCCGATGATGCCGAGAATACTAGGGCATCGGAGCTTTATAGCCCCATTGATATTGTGCTGGGTAGGGTGTCAGAACTTTATGGCCAAGAAGAGTATGAGTTGCCCGGTCAGCACGCTGGAAGCTGTCAAGGCGGCACCTTTGTTGGAACTCAAAGTGACCAAATAGTCAGGGACAGGCTGTACGAAATGGAGGATCAGCAATATGGAACTCACCAACCGTTTGGCAACGAAGGTATGAGTAATGAAGGAGGAGAGCAGCATAGTCACGAGACAATCCCAATCCATTATCATGAGATGTGAGGAAACCTTCAACCACAACATCGAGTTGACAGTAATGATAGCGTCGTCGCCTTAGGATGCGCGAGGACAGATTCGATGTTTCTATTTTTTCGCTCTTTGTAAATGGTCATAAGGCGGGTATACGTGGACAGAGAATCATTACTTCGCTGCTTCAGTCAAGGGTGGATTGGCCATTAGTCTACAGATTAAATATCTATAATTTCATCCACTAGTGCTTAGGTTTTCCATGACTTCGGCTTCTTTTTCCTTTCTAAATACAAGCTCTCGAGCAGTTTGTTTCCGAGTGCTAACAGGTTACTCAATTCACGAGTATCATCGTTCTCAGCTTTCTCAGCGGCACTCTAGACCATTTTTTACTACTAATTAAGTTATACCAGTAAGCTTAATGGGAATCTCTAGTTTCATAAGGATTCCTGGTAAGCAACCTCCACTACCTCAGTGTGCAGAACAACCCGAGTCTTTAACAGGCGCAGCGAGTACAGCGAAATGCAGTTCACTAAACATCAGAAAATTTGCATGTTCAGAGAAACGTGTAGGCCTTGGTTTTTGAAGCTAAAGGGAAGACGAAGAAGAAGGAATATATAAGGCAATTTCGAATCAGTAGAGGACATGGATTCATTTCTGTTTGTCTTTTTGCAAATACGATAGCGTGACCTCTACTTCAAAATTGGTAAACCCAAAACAACAGTACTAATAGTATGACTGATGAACCAAGGCTTCGGAGTTACCTGGTTCACGAACCACACATAGTTTAACCCTGATCTTCATAAAGAAGTTCTGTACCTCAACTTCACACACAAACATCTTCAAGCGTCTAGAAAATAATTACTCATAAAGTCGTCGACGCACTGGTCTCAACTTGTCGCAGGACATTCTACGCCCTCAAGCCGGCAGACAGGCTTCACAGCCCATTCGCTATGCGATCCTTAAAGCAACCCCGGTCTATTATGGAGCTACCCAAGCTCATGTGCTTCGCTCAAACTACTGCCGTCGACGCTTTATGGAGGTGATTTCGAAAAGTGAGACGCCTCGTTGGGTGGGTAACTCATCCTAGATATCGTATCTACATTAAGACCACCAACATAAAAAAGAAGCACGGCATTGTTCTCCGGTTGATCCCTTCACTGCCTTATATAATTTCAATCGGGAACACAGTTGATCTACGCGCTCAAGCTGAAAGATTGCACAAGCACCCCTTACTCGTGAGCACACACACCTGACGCAGAATGATATGCCGATGTCCCATATTCCATTACTAGGTAGTTAGAAACTCATTATAAAAAATGCCCGCATCAACAACACCTCCCTAAGCCCCTCCCGCCCTATATCCCCTCTACCCCCTCTATCCTCAACCCTTCAAACCCCCCTAAAGCGAAGCCAAAAGCAAATTCACCCCAGAAACCTGCCGTCCAATCGAGACCTCCCCAGGCACAAACGGCCCCTTCCACTTCAAACCCATCAAAAGTCTCCCTCATCTTCCTCACTCCTCGCATTCTGATACGCAGACCGCGCATTCGCTAGTATATACTCGCGATACCGGACTCCCCTCCAGCGCCTGATCAAGTTTCCCCAGTCCACGCATGAATATCCCCTTGAACGCAGTCCCATTAGGCTCGCATTCCTCAGGTGTCTTGCACGCGTTCTCAGTAAGTATCCCCCCAGGAGACAGCGCGGGATCATTCACCACCGCATCCGCGATCCCCCGTGCGATTTCCAGGTATGAGTTATCGCCAGTGGCAGTCGCGAGTTGCACCAGCCCCGCGAGGACAACGCCCTGGTTATACGTCCACACAGGCTGTCCGTTATTCACGCAAGCTTCATCCTCCGTCAATCCATCATTAACCAGTCCCTGGGCGTTAATCATCCCGCTATCCCTGAACCAGTCCCACTCCTTCAGCGCCTGACCCAAGTAATACTCATCCCCCGGGATCAGATTATGCAGCGTGGCCGTGAGCTCGAGGTACAGCTCATTAGAAATAGCATTATGATACGTCGGGCTAGGGATACTCCATATCAACCCCCCGTTACATATCGTGGTATTCCAGTAGGAATACATATACGCCTCGTCTGTCCTCGCGATGTCTAGATATGTCATATTCCCCGTGACCTGATACAGCGAGAGCAGCGCGAGAGCCCACCACCCAGTATCATCCGTGCTGTCGGCGCGAAAATCCCCCCCGCCTTCGGGCCACCAGTCTAGCGGCGCGCGCTGCGTGTCCACCGTGAAGGTCGCGAGGTTTATGTATTCGTTGGACCTCGTGGCGAGCATGTATTCGGCGATAGCGCGCGGCGCGACACCACTTTGCCACCATGGATCCGTGTCCCAGAGCCCCGTGGTTGAGTTGTAGAGGGTGTTCATGGCTTCTATCGCGGCGTGCGCGGTGGCTGCGTCGCCGGGTCCTGCTGCGATGACGCTTTGTGTCGCGAGGGAGAGGGCGAGGATCAAGGACATGGGAGACCGGCGCAGCGGGGCCGAGCCTGATGGGAGCGAGACCACGCGCATCCTGACAGAACGGAAAGATTAAGAGAGCTCTCCGAAGACGGTAGGAGCCATAGTAGATCAACCAGAAAAGGAGCAGGAGAGATAAAACGCGTATATCATCTTCTTATACATGTAATGCTGCGTGGGAAATCCAGGAATTCAGGAACACAAGTAAGTCAAGTCATGCCATTGACGTTTCTTCGGCATAATTCTATCGACCTGGTCAATAATAGGCTACGTTAATATTCCGAACTTGCCATGCGCCATGCCATGCCATGTTGTGTTGTGTTCGGCGGTTAGTTTTCCAAGTCTTGGCCACGCCTTTCGCGCCCCGGAGTACGGCCGCGCGAAGGGGGTAGTAGGTAAGCGCCGGTGCCTTGTCTTGTCTTGTCTTGTCTTGCCTTGCTTTCCTTTGGCCTTGCCTTGTCTTTCTGTAAACGGCCCTTACCTTGTCTTGCGCGCTTCTCCATCCTCCATCGGTTGAGCCAAGCAGGCTTTGATCGCGATTGCCGTCCATCGAAATGCAGGCTGACGTGATATACGGGCCCCCAATCTAACTGCCGTGGGAACGGGACCTGCATTATGTTTCGGGATCTACTGCTAGGATTGTTTCTTTCGACGCAGGTCCGATGCGATGCGATGCGACCTCATTCATCGTCACTACTGTACTTCTCGCCTGCCTATTACAGACCTACAGTCCAGTACTACAGTCCTTCCCCCGGCGGTCCCAAGACACGAGAACCTACGACATGTCCGCCACCACACCGACCTTCCATTGGCCGAATATGCCAATAGCCGTACCGAAACTCTCCACTTCGGATGGACGGTCAACTGCAAAAAACAAATGCAGAAAGCAGACAGACACACAGACGGATTAGGCGAGTGTGGATGTGGGTGGGCTATGCCATTTCGATACCACGGCGTTCGATATATTGATTCCTTTCTTATTATGTATGCGCAGTAGAACAGAGATTAACACCCGTACTACTCAGTATAAACAACTTGATTCGCTCCCCTTTGTAACGTTGCGGGTGAATCTCCGCTGCATGAAAACGGATTCGGGAGGAAAGGCTTGGCTCAGCTTGGGGATCCGCGCCAACTCCAACACCCCCTCGCGGTGAGATTTTTGACACACGTCGAGGATATTGGTTTCTTTTCATATGCACGCATCAATCCGTCGGTAGGCATCAGAATACATAACTTTTTAACGACAACGTCGCGGGTGAGCATGACGTCGGGAAGTTCGCATGTGATACGGGGGTGTTGAACAGCACTTAAAAGTACGGAATTTTACGCTAATCGTGCCGAAGAAAGGCAGTCCCTCTCTGATATACCCAGATTACATCCATCCATCATTATCATTATTTTATATAGCCTTCATAAAACACTGACATCCCCGAGCGCTTTCGTCGTTCATGATGGCTTATAATATCGTGGCTCGTTGAAGACGTGGTATCGGTGGCCTCGTACGCCTTTCCCCCTGAACATGGCGGGGAATCTCCACCCGCGGGGACTTCACTTTCTTGTGCTCTGCGATTTCTCGTGTCTGCATTCTCATTTATTGCTGCAACTTTTGTTTTCTCGTCTTGTCCCGTCGGTACGACGAATTTCGCAACCTGCAGCTCCGTATCCGTGATCGTACTTCTGGATACTCTCGCATAGCCTACCCGTTGCAAGTGCTTGTACAATATGTACTCGCACCAGCGATCCCAGTCGCTAGGGTCTACATCATGCATACCCGACGTGTGGGAAACATAGGTATTGTAGTTCCCCTTCTTAGGTCTTGTCACCAAGTAGGAGAGGAGGATCGAAGGCCGTGGTGAAGAGCCCATCAGTTTAGATAAGTATTCCGCTTGCAAGCGGCGGTCCTCTGGATCTTCTTCTTGGCCAGAGTGGAAAACAAATACATCGACCAATTCACCATACGCATCAAGTGTGGCATGAATGGCTGGCGCAAGCTCGCCTACCGGTGACGGTAAGAGATGATGTGTAGAATTTACAATGGGGAATTTCGACAGAAGCGCAGCGCCCCAAGTGTGTTTATTAGGGCCCGGGCCGTAGTCAACGTACATGCCCAACTCTTCGGCGAGGATTTGAGTCGTATCGCGATTACCCATGATAATGCGTTGAAGATCGGACTCTAGAAGCCCGATAACATCAATCTCTAGTTCTTTAATTAAATCGCGCATGCGGTATTCCGAGGACCACATGTCGTTGTCCAGTGAAAAGTGTATCGTCCATATTCCAGCTGTCATCACCTTGGATTCCTCATGATAGGGTTGGTAATCATTTGTTGGGAAGCGCGTATACGCCGACACGAGAAAGAATATGTTAATGATACCAAGCGCAAAGGTGTAGTACTTGCGATGGCGGTATCGGTTGGTTGGAGGCTGGACTTTACGCGAACGGGCATTTCGCGTGGTTATATTGAATACGCCGGCGCCGACGAGAAGCATTGTCGTAATCATGACCCAATCAGTGTGCTCGCGAACCAAGGGCCCGCCTGGTACAAACGCGTAGGCGACCACCCATACATGAAAGAGGACCAAAAAGTTGTAGATCAAGTACCCAAGACCGAATGTGATGGCCGTGGACTGTTGCGAACCTGCTGTTAGAAAAGGAATCGATATGGCCATGAAATAGAAAGCGACAACCAAAGCCCCGTAATACCCGAACCAATTGGCATGAAGAGTGAGAATAGCAGCCCCAATGCAGCCAATGCCATAGACTGTCCATGTGCTGACCAATTCCGGTCTGTATATTCCGGCTAGGAGTCCAGCAGACATGGCGGCCATAGTAAACCAGCCGTGAGGTACTGAAAGAGGTCCTCGCACTGGGTAGCCTTCCCAGACCCAAAGAATCATGGTACTAGTGTCTGACAAGAGCGAATGCAGACCAAAGAACAAACCACTTAAACCTAGAGCAGCGAGAAAAGACGAGCCGCTCTCCTTGACACTATTGGGAGGCGCGCCGCTCGTTATGGGAATCCGCCGAGTGAACCATAGCGTAGCCAGTACGGCCAATGCCAGTCCGAGACCATTGTGTCCACCATTATCGGCGTTCATGATGGGCCAAATTGGGTTGTTCGTCCTCCAAGCGAACTTCATAGCGGAAGACAAGGCCAGCCCAACCATCAAAGCTAAGAGCTTAGATTCAAGTTGGCCTTCTTGTTCGGATTTAGAGGCAAGCGTTGCTGTCCATGACAGGCAGGCCATAAACACGCCAAACCCGACGGCAAATAGTCGATATGCTGGATCTGTCACTTTCCAGGCCAAGATGCCTGACAAGGACAGCAAATGGAAGAATCGTAGATTTCGCCCCACCAAATTACGGAACGGCTTTATGGAGAGGAAGAGGGGCGAGATAGTCGACAATATGAAGGCTTCGTATCCAGATATGCCCATGTGCCACAGCGGAAAGTACCAGATGAGGATCCCCAAGCTCGTCAGCATAGACCAGAATACATATCCATGGTACACATCAGCGGCTGTGTCAAATACTGCAGACCATGACAGCCTCGTAGCGGCTACGCTAGCTGCTGATTTGCTCTTCTTTTTTTCTAGTGCAATAGTGGATGGAGACGGGCTGCGCAGCCTGAGAGAACGATTAGATACTATCCTTATATATCAATGCAGGCCAGACGATTCCGCACACTCGCTCGGATAATTGATACAACACGTTACAGCGTCCCCGAATCGCGCAGTTTCCGAAGAGGTGATTTGTGGTAAGGGCATACCATCAAGAAGAACGCCAAATGTCCATCAAATGTATCACGTTGGTAGACGGAAAAGTGCTACAATCGTAAAGGCCTGTTTGTGCCGTGTGCGATCTCTTCTCGCCTTGTAGTCCGAACTTCCAGCACAGGACTCATTGATTGCATTAACAACGGTGATTTTGCTGTGAATGTCTTGTGACTGTAAAAGCTGACGTCTCGCTACAATGACAGTATAGCGGAAGTAGGCAACAGTACATAATGATGAGTAGGATGGTTGTGCAAACCGAGCGAGTGTGCAAGGTCGAATCGAGGCTATCTAGGAAGCCAGTGTACATACCCCTTACTAAGACCGTTTACATCTTTGACAATGATTTCAAAAGTGTCAAAGTCCAGAGCGGTAACAGCGTCAAAGGCGACATCGTATAGAATAAGAGACCATTCGAAAAAGGAATATGTGGTATAAGCTAGAATATGTTAGTAGTGTGATGATGAGTCAGAAAAAGAGTTACAAACCTCCGGGCACGCGATGTATCTTATGCTGTATGAAAAAATAGACCATGGGAATAATGGTGGTAAAGAAGGCAGTAGCGATATATTTGCGATACTTGATTGCTTTCGCGTTGGGTGGGCTCAAGAGGAGACACCCGGCTGTCCACGGAATGGTGGCTATTAAATAGGAGATCATGAATATGTCATGCCAGTCGTGATCGTCGGTCGAGGTCACATAGGTCCAGCCTCCGCAAGTGAGTGTACGAAATAGTCCCATAGCAGCCACGAATTTAGGGAGGCTCTGCCCGGGGCGGGCGGTCAGGAGATACCAGAGCGCAACGAGGGCAAAGCGAGGGCCTAGGCGATGTATAAGAGGTTAGCATGATGGCGGCTAGCTTGTTCTCACGCCTTCACCAAGGTTCATGGTAGTCACAGCCTATTCTACTTGTCTACTCGGATATCTGGATGTCGCCCAGCGAATGATCACTCAGAAACTGAGGGTTTCCAACCAATGGTGTATCCCAGTCTCGTGGACATATCTTCTCCCAAAGAGATGTAAAGGGCTGTAGTGGCCGAACATACCGGAGGTTATGGCGATGAAGATCTGGAAGAAGGATCTCTCGGGATATCGATCGCCAATGGTGGCAGACACGGAGGGGAACCACTCATCGGGGTAGCCATAGTATTGGTTCTTGACGATCTTGTGGAAATGAAGGGACATGCCGACGACGAGGGCGCTCAAGAATGCAGCTTCATCACATCTTCGTTAGCTAACATGTTCACTCATTCGCGTCTAATCGAACTCGAATTAATAGAAAGACGAGTGCGCGACAGAGTATAGAGTATAGAGAGACTGAGTAGACTAACTATATGCGATACCGGTATGCGCCCAGGACACCCATTTCGCATTGAAGGAGACGAGGGCCACCCCGCTATCCTTGTCCTTGTACTTGGACATGACGATGATGATGATCAATCAATCTAGCAGCATGCGAATAGGGGATGGTCGGGTAAAATGGTAAAAGGGGGTATAAGGGAGGAAGAAGAGAGACAAAGTGAACAGGATCGACGCAAGAGAAAGACAAAAAAATAAAAGGAAAAAAACCGACACGAAGGCGACGATGGCGTCGGGTGTTTGAGTAATAGAGGTAAGGTAGGGTAGGTAGGGTAGGTAGGGTACCCCGATGGGCTTTTCGGCGGGTGATCGCATGAGGGTGGAACCCGACAAGGACAGCTTCAGCCTTCCCCGTTGTCTACATGATGTAGCTGGGAGCTTTGGGTGGTACTCTTGAGCAGGGTTGGGAATTAGTATATACTAAGCCATACTAAGCTTAGTACATACTAATTAGTATTTTTTCAGCCATACTAAATACTAATTAGTATTTTTTCAGCCATACTAAATACTAATTAGTATATACTAAGACCCACTTTATACTAGTTAGTATTTTAAAAGCTGTACTAAATACTAATTAGTATATACTAATTAGTATTTAGTATATACTAATACTAATTTAATAAAATTGATAAAAAATAAAGTTTAATTAAATTAGCTAGTTATATAAAGAAAAAAATCTAGTTTTGTTTAGTATATACCTTTAATAACCTACTGCTTTATTTACTAAATAAAAACAAAGTTGAAATATAGATATTTACTATTAGATTTTTAAAGTATGAAATCTAATAAAATCGATAAAAAACAAAGTCTAATTAAAT
>NPFG01000618.1:0-18935 GCA_002288965.1 Xylaria sp. MSU_SB201401
AATTATAATATTAAGTTTAAATTTTTTAAAAATTATTAATAAATAAATTTACCTTTTTTTTTTACTTATATATAAAGTTTTAAGTTATATAAGCTATATTAATAATTATATTTAAATTTTTATTAAGAGGGTTAAGTGGTTAATTTGCTGGGGTGGTTAAATTGGTGGTCAGCACCAACTTATGTTGGTGAGCGTTCTCGTGAGCCAAATCAGTGGGGCGTGGCACGGGTACCCGCTGCGAAATTGTGTATCAGTTCAATTTTCTCTAGGGCATATGCCGTCAATACTCGTCAGGCATGTGTTACTTGATTGTGAGACAGGATCAAGAGTAATAGCAGTACGATGTCACATGGTGAGATGATCACTTATCAGCATGATTTCGGTCAAACCAATCAACATTATCTTCAAGCTACATGCATAGTGTGACTATGTCCGGGTCGCGACTACATGCCTGCCCATTCTAGGCAAAAAGTCCGAACCGTGGCGCGACAGGGTCACCTTTCGATCGAGGCTGATGATTTACGCCATTCCGCGCAACATCATGACCAGCGTTACCCAGCTTCCCATTTGATTCTTCAGCGACGGCCCCGCCAATGAGATACCCCTTCTTAACAGAAGTCCCAAGTCGTCCACCACCCACCAGATCCATCATCGTGATCTCCTCGTCCCATCCGAAATGGACGCCGGCGAAGTGACTGTGGAAACGCAGGGGATCACCGGGGTACACATTATAATCGCAGCCAAACCGAAGACCAGGCATCATATAATATCCATTGTCGTGCAAGTGCGCAAAAAGGGGATAGGATACGGGGACATCTACGGCAGCCGAGGATTCTGGTACTGCACGTGACGAGGGCGGTAGAAGAAAGCTGCTAGTAGTGGGTGTAAGGAGATAGCCCTCGACTTCGGGCAACTTGTCAGTTTGTTTCGGTGTTGCAGGTGTCGAGTCGAAGAGAATGTTCTCATCTGCCTCAACATCACCGCTGGCATCGTGATTATTGGACACATCATCCGCTTCCTCTCGGTTCTTCTTGCTCTTGTTCTTCTTAGACTTCCCTTGTTGCTTGGGCTTATTGCGATTCTGAGTCTCGATCACAGCCATCTGCAACTGCTTACCCTGATTCTTGAGTGATTGTACGTAAGCTCGTCGTGACGGCTCGTCGAACGCCGCCAGTTGGGTGGGATGAAATACACCATCGTCAACGACATAAGCTACCTTCTTTTCGACTAGAACCTGAGCTTCCTCTGGCATGAGTTCTAATGGGAGCCCCATGAACAGATTCTGTTGAGGATTCTGAGGGATGGTCCCTACGAAGACGGAACATATATTGTAGTTTCGGCGCAAGTACATCACATCTTCAATGTCGAAGAGGAGGTATCTACCAGCGACCTTTGATATCCTCACCAGAGGGCAATCATCGGATGAAGTCGCAGCCATTGCCACGCTGACAGTTGCTCCTGTCTGCAAGAGAATTAGTTGACGGATTCCCAATGCTTGCGACAGTATGCCGTATCGTATGATCAAATAATCATATAACCAGATATAGATGTTATCAACATGAATGTGTTATTCAGTGGATTGACAGATATTGAGTGAGTGTAATCATAATGAGAGCAGTAGAAAGGAATTCATTTTTGTTGACTCACCTGTTTGTGTGGTTTGAAGGTCAGAGAAATTTGTTTACAGATCAAATTTAGAGAAAAGTTTTGGAGACCTCGAGTCCTGGTGGGGCTGCCTTGGGCAGAATCCTGTCGTATGCGACATATGCATAACCCGAGGCTATGGCACTATCGCGTATATACCATAAACTTTATCAAATTGGCTCGGACATATCAGACCGACTCGGTCTTAGAAGTCCATGACTGGCTTTCCGGAATCTCCTGCTTTGGACTCGTTCTCTTCTCCGTCAGCTGGAGGAAGGTAGAATGGCTTGATTATCAGCCCTTTTGATCTGCTAAGGCTAAACGACTGGTCATCTAAAGCTGAGTGCGACCCACCTCCTTTCTCGTGGAACACTGGCAGGCTATGAACTTTAACCAGGCCCTGAACTTTCTCGTCGTCTTTACTATTATTTTTTGGCGATGGAGGAGGTTTGTGAATGGTAGTAGACTGCAGGGGGATGAACTCGAGTACACCATCACACAACAATTCCATCCATCGAGAGAGGCCGGTTGTTCGAGGGTAAAGGGAGAGAGGCAGGGTTAGGAGGATAGTGAGATTTTTAGAATATTGTCTTAACAACGCCCTCAGGCTGTGCAAGAATTGTAGTACCTCCTGGGGTAGTGAGGATGAGCTTGAATACATAGTCGGGGATAAGAGGCTGGGCACTATCACACGATGGATTGACGTTGGTGGAGAGTTCTCCAGCTTCAAGGACAGGTCTTTAATGAAGAGTTTAAATGGAGAAGTTTGCTGAGGTCCGGATTTCGACATGATCATGGATTGATGAAAGGCAATCTGACCCTTCACATCGCCCGAGGACAATCTTTTGGTAAGGTCAAATGAATGGCAAAAAGGTGTACTAGCGCCGGCATTAGATGCACTCTGAGCTCGTTGTGCTTCTCTGTCTACAAAATATGTCAATAATTAACAGCCGGGCTGCGAGGGAAGGCATCCTGTGTCATACCTCTCGCTGCTCCTGCAGAGCCTAGACTCTCATATCTCCAAGCAATTTTCATTTTCTCCGCCGAGGATGCTTCCGGCCTATTTGAAGAAGCGGAATCGGTCGAGATTCCCGGCAGATCTGCTCGCCATCCTTCATGTAGCCCAAGTACGTGAACCTGGTGTCCCTGTACCAAGCCTTCGGCTGCATAATACCGAAGGAGCATTCCGGCGAAATCTGTGGTTCCATGTTCCCCAATGAGAAGTGAAGTACCAAGGGGGATGCCCGCATGGCCGGCTAAGAGATTGTCCAAAGATGTCGTCCCAGACGAAGTTGTCGGTCTTCCATCGAGAGGTGATGGTCGAACACCAGGAATAGGTGCGGTCTCGGTCTTGGTATGCGCCACCTGAGCCGAGCTTGAGCTGCTGATCACAGCATTCCTTTTTCTGAATGACATGGCCTCCGAATAACCTCAGAGAAAATTAAAGAATGACGCAAAAATAAATGTCATGCAGAACAACGCCGCTTATAGGAGATAATATGAAGGTTCAACTTCGGCATACACTGGAAGATTTAGGTCGCGCAGGCGAGAGCACCTGGCAGCCCACCAACCCCGCCAATGTTCACCTTACTGCGGTGATCGACTTAGCGGGGCAGAGCTTCGAACCGCCCCAGTAAATTTTTAAATCAGAATCTCACCGCTTTCAGATGCGCCGCCCATTCCTCGCTCAAGAAAGAACCTACATCTAAGACTTGGAGCTTTGCCATACATCACTACTCAGAATTTCCATACTACGCACGAACCGATCTCTTCGACAGAGGCTAGCCGCTACCCCAATCTCTCGAGCTTATCTATAACATCGATCTCTAAACATTTCAACCTATCCCTCCAGAGCAATCTCAACCAAACGAAGATCAATAACACATACCCGCGAAAATGGCGACAGGCGACGCGCAGCTCTTCGAGGACACGTTCACCGTGACGGACTTTGACCAGTCCAAATACGATCGTGTAGGCCGTCTGACGGCGAACTCGACCGACAACCAGACGCAGATGACGCTCGACGTCAACATCGAGCTGTTCCCCGTCCTCGTCGGCGAGAACCTGCAGGTCGTCCTCGCGACGACGCTCTCGCTCGACGGCAACCGCGACAATGAGGAGCGGGGGTGGCGTGACGTCCGCGGCGAGAATTCGCTCGCTGATATGTACGACTACGTGTGCCATGGGAAGATATACCGATTTGAAGATGGTGTTGAGGGTCAGACTCTGTAGGTTTCATTCCTTTGGGTTGTTCTGCTACGGCTTCGAGCAGGACGATCGCCCTCGGCGATAGCCTACCATGGTAGCATCTTTGTACGAGAACTTGATATACTGACAATCTTGAACTAGGCGCGCATACATATCATTCGGCGGTCTACTCATGATGCTCGAAGGGCCTTACGCGAAGCTAACGCCACTGCGGGTTGACAACACCTATTTGCTCGTCAAGAAATAAATAATAAATAATAGTAATAATACCACCATTCACCACCTAGCCAACCACGGAGATGCCACGAGCACAGTCTACTGGGGAGGAACTAGAAGAGTTGACAGCTGCAATAGTGTAGGAGAGCCTCGATAGGCCCCTTTTGGAGGGGAATTTGGATGTGCAATTGCTGCGTCAGTCTATATGCAGGCCGGTCTATTTTCAACCCGAAACTCGTTTTGTCTTCATACAGATTCACGCCGTCTATCGCGCAACTCCGTCTCATCCACACAAAATGTACATACCTACGCAGCCAACATAGTTCCTCGGGCGGGGAATAAGAAGGCAGAAAGACACGACGAGCCAAGCTAAGAAGCAAGCGTGGCAGCCGCGTCGGCGAGGGCAGCGGCAGGCGTCTCCAGAGACGCCGCGTAAGCCTGATGGGGACCCGGGAAAGGCAGTTTTCTACGCAGATGCTGGCAGATCTTCGCATAGTCGGGCTCGTTCGCCGCCGTAATGATACCATGGCGGATGAAGAAATCAACCACAATCAGCGCGCAATTCGGCTTAAAGTTCCCCTTGACCAGCTCCGCGCGTACTTCGTCGACGGTCCATAGATAGAACTCGGCGACCTCGCCGTCCTTGGGCGTCGGCTTTGCGTCGGCGGGTAATTCAATCTCGTAAACCCATTGCGTCTCCGGGTATATCTGCCCGCGCTCGCCGCCGGCCCGCTCGTCCGTGATGTAGATGTACGTGACCATGCCCGTAAACTTTGCCTTCTCCCGCATTAAATTCTCCGGGAGCGACGCTTCTTCGTCGGCTTCGCGAACTATGCATTCGAATGGGTCTTCCCCCGTCATCAACCCGCCCGCGACGGTATTGTCTAGCATGCCGGGGTACGTGGATTTATCCGTCGCCCGCCGCGGCACCCAGATCCGCATCCCGTGCGGCGCGGTCTCGTCGCGGACGTACCCCGTCATGTGCACCCCGTAGCGCATCACTCCAAGCATCCCCGTCCCGCTGCGCTCGACGCTGTATACCACTTCGCTGTCGTCGCTGTATACCGGCCAGCGCTCATCGCGCCAGCCGCGCAGGATGGTGAAGATCTTGTTGTCCCGCCAGTACCGCATTACGGCGTCGATGGTCGCCGTGCGCTCGGGCTCCGTGGGTTGTTCGAAGGCGCGGATCGTTCTCTTTTGTGAATTTATGGTGACGGGACCGCGGATTGACTCTGGGACTGAGAGGAGCTGGGATACTGTTGAAGCGAGCATGTAGCCTAATACTGGCCCGTTGTCGTCTTTCCAGACGAGTTTGTAGATTTCTTTGTTGAGTGCTTGGTGGGCTTCTGGTTCCGTGTCTTCATAGGGGAAGCTGTGGATTGAGTTTAGTTTTTTTTTTTTTTTTTAGTTTTTCAGTTTTTTAGTTTTTTTATGGTGGTTGTGTCGGGGATGAGAAGATGAATGGTATTTGATGAGAAACTTACGCATCGGCCTCCTTTACTATGTCGAGGATACCCATGTTTTTCGTCATGGTGTCCTGTTGTTATCCTCTTGGAGATGTTGGTGGAGTTTTGTTGTCTGAAGCGCTGTAAGATGGAATGGGTATTGGAAACTCCGGCTGTAGTGGTAGTGGCAGTGAAATGAGAGCTGAGAGATCTATATTCCGTCTTGTGTAGCGATATTGAAGAAGTGCTTATGATGGATTATGAGTTGGTGGGTGAGATCAATCGGGGCCTTTCTGCTCTTATACCGCCGCCCAATCCAACGGGGCTATCTAGATGGAGATAGAGCGGCGTGTGAAATGTGTCGGCGCAAGACACGATGACTTATTCCGTGAGATCTAGAAATCCCCGGAAATCTTGAGTGAAGATAAATAATCTTGAGTTCGTCCGTGAGACCTGTGTTTTCGCGGAGCTTGGCCAATGACATGAGATGTGCAGTCAAGTACCGGGTCTATATGATTCCTGTGTCTGCAACCTAAGTTTTACATTAGCTATTTAAGGTATTTAAATGCTTTGTTCTCAGGAAAAAAAAGGTCTCAACGTCACGTACTTACATACAGACTTATGCTGTTCAGTTTGGCGTAAGGACTTTGTGTTAGTTCCGATGCGAGTCGGAACTTAGACTAATTCATCTTGTCCCCCGTACCTTATGCGGGGGCATTGACAATCATCCCACTCTCTCCATCTCCATCGATTTTTTACCCGGTTGCCCCTCCAAAAGTCAGAGCCCGGTCCCGGTGACGTCGAAGCTTCTCGACTCGGACTTTGCAAACTAAAGGTAGGTAACCCTAGAGAGGGATGACATAGACCTACATTTTCAGGGCTTGATGCGAGTACAGCCTTGAATTGGCGGGTTGCTCATCCCTTCATCAGCTGCGATGAACCATGTACACTATTTGACCTTTTTAATTAGATAGCTTGCGCTTGGATCTATCTCACTGGTTGACTGCTTGTACAAATATCATGCTGTTTCACGTTCCAAGTTTTTCTTGACTGCATCAGAATCGCTCGGAAGGAAGGGTATATCTTTTGCGCGCCAGAACAAAGAAGAGCTTCGAAACCTACCTAGCTACTGAGCTACCTACCTACACACTACGAAAATAATCAGCGATACGCCCGAACAGAACGAGTGCGCCTACAGCAAATGATCGCGGCTCTCTAGCTAGCTTCTAGAACCAACCAACGAACCAACATACCAAATTTACCAAAACATACCGTACAATGGCCACGCAACCACTCTTCGGCCTCCTCCCCGCCGGCCAGCCCTTAATAACAGCGCCCTCAATCCAGCCCAACGAGACGTCCTTCCTGTACCTAATCCCCTCGACAACCCCCACGAACCCAAAGCCCTTCGCGCATCTCGCCGTCTTCCTCGTCCCAGGGATCACACTCCCCGAAAATACCGCCGCAGCAATCTACATCGCGCAGAACCCGGCCGCATTTGCGCCCGGCGGAGGCGGGTCAGCAGCTGCGAATTTTCGGTTTTTGGGAGGTGTGGGGCCGGGGAAGGAGAGCGCTATGTTCAAGGTCGGGGGCACGGGGACGAGTGCCGAGGGAGGCGTGGTTATTGGGATTGATATCGAAGATGCTGCGAGTGTGGCTGAGAGGATACAGCAGATACAGGCGCAATCGCAATCACAGTCGACGGCGTTAGTTCCTGCGAATGCCTCCAATAGTGTTAAGAGTGGCGGTGCACCGTCGACACAAGTCCTCGCGCAGCGCATCATCCAGAACGCGTTCAACTTCCTCTCAAGTTTCAGCGGGCAGGTCGGACAATCCGGCATCGAGGTCGTCCCGCTCAAGGCGTTCCAGGACTGGTGGCGCAAGTTCGAAACCAAGATCAAGAACGATCCTAGTTTTCTCGAGAGGGAGCAGGATTGAGTCTGGCCTAGGCCGAACTGAACTGATTGGATCGGATCGGATCGGATCAGATAGGATTGGTTCTGGTCTCGGTTCACGGATGGAGTGGAATGATCGAATACCTACTACCTACGATACTGATCTATCTCCCATATTACCTATTATCTATATATCCAAGCGAAATGCCCCTTGCAGTATTATCTCACCTATTGGACCTGATCTACCCATCTACCCATCTACCACTACGTACCCAAGCTCACCCTTGCCTACACCTACTCATACCAAACTCCTAAAATTACAACCACAACATCCTCATCTCACCATCCCAAGCTCAACCACACCCAGCCGCTCCCACCAGACTGAGCGGTAACCAGAGCTGAGTAGTTAAGTACTTAGTTAAGTACCTGAAACAACTTGAACGATCAAATAAATACTCCAGCAATAACATCCTCAAAACAAACAGGGAGAGAAAAAGAAAGAAAGGAAAAGGAAAAGGAAAAGTTATCTCCCGAGAGTCTAGGTATCGCCGTTCACGTATAGCAAGTTTTTCCAAATTTTCGAAAAATAATAAACCGCGAGTGTATTAGTAAACAGGATTTAATGAATGAACGAACAAACGTACGCAAATATCCATGGCCTTTTTTCATAGGAGCGCGTAGGAAATATAGATGGTTCAGAGCTGTAAATAGATAGGTAAGTAGGTAGGTAGGTGCAAAAGTAGGAAGTAAAGCAAGCAAGCCTCGACTTCGACTTGCCACACCCAGAACCCGGGAATGCGTGATTCATTTTCTTGAGAATGCTTTGGATCTCGCGAAATGCGTGCTAGCTAGCAAGGCACCCACCCACGCGAGATACCTAAGTGGGTACCGGACCATGCAACAGGAGTAGGCATGGAGTTGTGCATATATACATACAGTCACGCAAGAAGACACCACGCCACATACAATCGGGGATTCGATAGGGGCAGGTTATTTATCATAGGTATCAATTGCGGATAGGAGAGGATATGAATACCTCCAATCCAAAAGTACCTACCTAAAACATCAAACAGTTCAAGTTTATCCTCCCACGCTGCTAGCATACAATTCCTATAGGTAGGCAGGTACCTACCTAGCAGGTATACTTTTTCATCACCACACTAAACTCCAATCATCCAATCCTTCAATCCACGTGGAAAATGGAAACACTCGCAATACCTTCAAAAGTCAAGGCTCCTCACCCCAAACAACCACTGACACCAACCATATATATCATCAAGAATAATTAAAATAAAAAAACCCCGACATCGCTTCATTCGTCAGGGGAAAAAATAGGTACAGAGAAGCAAGAAAAGAAGAGAACAAAAGTATTCAACAACCTCCATTTCCATTTTCATTATGTCATGTTTCCGACAGCGGGCTTAATTGCGGACTCTTCAACCGCGTAGGACTCCCCGTCCGACTTCTCCGTCCGGCATTCAGCATATGCGGCACCAATCTCTCGCGGCTCTCCGTGCGGACAACAAGACCACTCCTATCAATCGGGTTGCTCGGCATAGCTTTCTTGAGATCGTCGCAAGATTCAACGTTGAGTTTAGGAGTCGCAAGCCCCGAGGTACGACCGAATCGAGTGCCTGCACTGCTTTCGGAGTGATCATCATCAGAGGAGACATCTCCCAGCTCAAATTCATTGAAGTCGCCTTCTTCCAACACCCGCTCGTAGTGGTGACCTCTTTGGCCAAAGAGCTTGCTTCTCAACGCTGATAATCCGCCTCCTCCCTTCTTGGGACTTCCCGGCCGACGGGAACGGCGAAGGACATGGTTGATCCGGGTATATAACCGCATACGACGATCTCTTTTCCTAAAGATGAAGGCGGCGATTGCGAGAACGAGGATGAAGATCAAAAATCCCGAGGCTGACTTGGATTTGGCATGATCAATCAAATCCTCGGCTGTGTCCGACCAATCATCTTCTTGGTCACTTATAGAAGTCTGGTTGTATGTCGAGCCAGCATGTTGAAAGTCTAGCGGGACCTCCTTTGTGTTGCTCCCGAACCCGACTGGCAAGGGGTCGTCTTCTTGAGGCGGTATCTGCCCTGCCGCGTAAAGAACCATCTTTCCCAGGGTCCAGCTAATTTCCATGTCGTCAATCTCATCCGCGGCTTGGAAAGCGTTCAAGAAACCCTTCTCCTTGGCAGCTTCGCCGATTTTCTCGCTGACGTTGATCCCTGGAATAGGTGTGTGGTCTATCCCAACCCTTGGTACTCCTATGCCCTCGTGAAGAACGTTGATCAGCCAAGAAGCCTTGAAGCAAGCTTCCTGAGCCTCCTTGAAAGGGTCGGTTTTTCTGGTTTCTATACTGGATTCGATTTCGTGCCAGGGCTGGCTACAGAATTCCATGACCTTCTTTTGATACGTATTAAAATCATAGGCCTTATCGTCCTCTTTGCTTGCGAAGACACCGTGGGTTGTATGCCAGTACTCGGAAACACCAACGAAGTGATTGATGTCGAAGTCGATTGGCGGTACGTGCTGGCCGTTGAAAAGACATGGTTCGTCCGTGCAAGGCATCTCCTTGCCAAGCAGAGGCTTGGTCGTCCGTATACACTCGTCGAACTCACCGGTCCCCACCAGCTGCAGTTCTGTTGACTTTCCGTCAATAATAGCACCCGTCTCGGTAGTACGCAGACCTTTGGGTAGGCAAGGGTCGGGAACTTCATGCTCGCCATCGATGAGAATGCTGTCTATCAATTGCTCCACATAGCGTGACCGAGCCTGGTTGACGCCGAAACCTAGCCATGTGGAAGAAAAGACCTTGTACTCGTGGGACACCCCGTTCATCGAACGTAACCGTACTAGTTTGAGATCGTTTCCGTGTTCTTCAGCAACAGTGGTGTTTGGCGCAAATGCAATCTGCGCAGATGCGCCACCCATATCGAGGAAGCCGTACGTGTGGTGACCTTTGCCGTGAGCGTGTCCGTCCGCGTCGTCGAAGCCTCCTAGCAAGTAATTGGCCGCTATCCATCCATACAACCCCTCTGTCTCGCCAGGAATTACTTGGATGTTAGTTTTGCAGTCGGGAAGAGAGAACGCACTCTCCTGGCGGAAATACGTGCATATTTCGGAAAGCAGTGTGCGTTGTTGGTCTTTCGGAAGCAGGCGCACGCCAGCCGTGGCCATGAGGTATATAGGGGTATCGGCATGCCTATCGTCAGGTATCTTCTTCTTCGCCTTCTTGATCAGTGTTTCGAGGTGCTCAGGTCCAACATCCTCCGGGTGATCGCCCCAGGTCGATACACCAGGCCTGATTTTCTTGGTATAGTAGCTTTCCAGGCTAGGCAAGTTGTTCAGCTCTTCGATGGATGCATGTTTTATTATTTTCGACGGATCTTGCCATCGATAGATATGGAGGCGGGTTCCAGAAGACCCAGCATCCAAGATTACTCCGTAACGCCCTAATCGTCGACGACATCAGTTAGCGACAGACCCATGCAGTGCTCATGCACCGTGGTTCACACTTACACTTCTTTCCCATGACGGGTGGATGTGATTACAAGAGCAGGATAAGCTGTTCTTGTCCGAGTCGAGACCTAAAAATGATCGAGTCGTCGGGTGCGATGCGTGGGATGCCCTCGATTTAAGTCGGCAAAGATCAAGCGGGCGACATTCCTCAATCAAGACTCGCAGATGACAATGTTTTCCGATGGCGTCACCAAGGACAGGCGCAGTAGTGACGGCAATTGGATGCGTTGGTCGATGGGTTGAGTTGGGAGGGTATAAGATTACGCGTCGTGGTGAAAGACTACAAAATTATGGTAAAGGGGGGAATTTGCGATAGCGAGAAGCGAAATATTCGATAGGTAGCGAGCGAAGATGTCGAAGAGGCGACCACGATGTAGGCTAGTCAGGTTCGCATAGGCACACGTAATAAAATAGTCGAGTTCCAGGTTGGATCCTGCGGGAGCGAAGAAACGAGAGACGAGGTCTGATGTGATGCGATGTTGGCCCCCCTCGGTCGACCCAGCAAAAGACCAGCAAAAAAGGTGAGACGAGAGGAAGAGAGACTTAAGGACAAACAGGGCTGTGTCAAGCCGTTGATGGGCGAAACAAGCCCACGCGGACCAGGGAGGGAGGCTTTGGGGACGGGCCGGGCTAGTCAGTCCCAGTAGCACACGAGGTATCGGGTACCTGGCAGCGGTGCCTGTTGCTCAGAGGCTACCTAGTAGCGGACAAAAACAGCAGAGACAGTGGAGGGTAAGCCGTGCGGGTCAGGTAAGCTGTACATAGAGATACGCTAAGGAGTACATTGACCCCCCAAAGCGTGCAGTGGTTCCAGGCCTGGTGGTGGCTAAACTTCTTTTTTTGGACAGTCTTATCTTCACTTGGGCGTACGCTACTAGTTAGCGTCTACACAGTGCTTACCTAAGTACCTATTTGATGGTATTTGGGTCAATCACTCCACCTCTAGGGCCGATAGGCTAGTACAGACATGTGAAGATAGCTCCAGTAGCTTCTGTTATTTGCTCGGCGTTTTTATCTTGGCATTGATAATGCTTCCTACCACATGGCATTTATATGTGGTTATGTCTTCAGTTATTCAAGTCAGGAGATGTTTATGTTGATCTAAGGCGAGAATTGTTTGAATATTTGAATATCACCGCACTTTCAGATGCATTCAAACTACTGTACCTAGGTACAGTAACAAATGCAATTCATTTGCACTGTATTTTAGAGACAAGTGGCGCCATCAGATCCACTCCTGCGTCATTTCGGGTCAGAGATAAAAAGACATTGATCGATTGGCCTTGGCACGAGCAAGCTGCTGCATTGGCGAGTGGATTTCTCACCAACATCCACCTCCTATCCACTCATTTAGCATATTTTGACCTTTTGACCTTTTGACACAAAAGCTTGGTTAAGATACTGTTAGATAACGCAAGACGTTTCTATGTATGTACGAACCTGTATTGTCACCGCCTTGGGTTAAACTGGATAATCTCGAGGCGGTGTTATTACTTATAAGGGGAAATGGGGCAGTTGGACATAAAGCACAGAAGTGAGACGCGCGGTCACTGCACTACGTCAAGCTTACACATGGCAATTTTCGAAAACGGTTTGTTTCATAATGTCTTGGTCACTTACTCATTCCTGATCAGCAACATACTATCTGCGTACACACCAGCAGTGTGGTGTATTGCCTGCCTCCTCGGGATGTCTACCTACTGAGTAGAGGTACAGGTTCCCCTCTTCCATTCCTCGTATCTGGAGGGTTCATGACGCTACAATACGGGCCGACTTACAGGTCACGGCGATATCGAACTTTTAAGGTATCGGGTACAATAGCTCTCGATCCTTGTTCACACACACGCACATATCCACCAACAGCCGTTTCCGGAGCAGCGCCCGACCGAATCTGCCATCTGCCCGCATTTGTTACACCAACGCCAGTTCCCGTATCTGCATATAGACTGCAGTGATACTCTAGATAGAATAGGATAAAAATGATAAATGATAATACGTGCATACCAAGACGATTGTTGTCGATGATCTTGTCCGTGTTTGACGCTCGACGGTAAAGAGATATGTGCGTCTGTTTCATACTAATGATGTGGCCGGGTTTACATTCCGAACGTTTACCGTTGAAGGTGGAAAATCTACTAGGTATGCGGGGTTAATTCGTGGATAGCTATTTACCGTATCTGATCTTTCTACGGACACCATTCAGAGTAGTTATCGTGGGGTTAGTTGGGTTGGTTGATACGGTGATTGAATTATCGCCGAATAAGTCAGCGCATTCTTGCTAGAGATTCACTTACTTTTACGTTCGCATATTCAACGTTAATAAGGTATACATAGAAGACACATGAGCCCGCGCACCGCACATTTCCCTACCAAGACTCGCCCATCTTCCCTATCGCATGAATCTTAGCTATACCAAGTGATAATTAGATTAGTCATTTCTTTGTTTATTCTAGAATCGGTACCTTGGAATAGAGGTTATACCTAGTTGGCTGTGTACGATTTTATTAGCTACTACAGTCTGTAGATCAAAGTAAACAGCTAGATTCGCAATAAAGATTTTGGGGGGTTTCTAGTCAGTTGCGTACACAGTTGCAATGAAAAGAGAAAACACTTAGCTCACAGCTTGCTGCCCCTTTCACAATACCATCCAGGAACTATCGCATGCCACACTAGGTACTCAAATAAGCGGCCGTGTAACACTTTCACCGACCCACCTAACCAAAGAGCAACTCATGCTCAGGTTCGTCAAACTTCAGATTCCACTGATACCGATTCGCCATGAGCCGCTTCTCCGCAATCTCCGCCTCCGCGAATAACCCAATATCATCTAGCAGGTCGATAATATCGTAGTAGGCCTTTCCTTTCATCGCCTCGTCGCACCTCGTCAGGACGTCGATGAACTGGCAAGGCGAGGAATTCAGCGCGAAGCGGAAGATGCCGACGCAGATCTTGGCCCAGGTGGCGACCCATTCTGCGTTGAGACTGCCGTCGCCCATCCGGAACTCGATGGTGCGCCGGCTGCGGCCGAAATTGGCCTCGTAGCACCCGTGGCCCGTAATATTCACGCTAGGTCGGAATTGGTACCACATCAACTCGCTGATATGACACGTCGCCGGCTGCGCGTAGATGGAGCGGACGGCCTCGAAGACGGTCGCAGGTGGACCTTGCTTGGGCATGCCAGAAGTGTGCAAGTTCGCGCGCCTGACTGCTGCCATCAATGCAAGTCTCTCTTCCCTGGTAATTTGTTGGAACAGGAGGTGTGGGATATTGCGTTGCCTGGCCCGCTGCGCCGGAGGCGGCTCTGGCGAGGTCACCTGCGCCGCCAGGATAGCGGGATCGAGCTCGCTTGAAACCTCCGGGAGAAGTCTTGTGTGCCTCGGCTCCTGCGTGAATGGTTCGAAATGGCCCTTTTCCCTGGTTGAGGCGAATTTATCAATCAGAGTTTCATCAAAGTGCTGTTCCCTGGCCGACAAGGGCTCCTCTCCGTGACGCCGGTCTCGCCCTGTGTACCTATGACACAAATGATTAAGGTAGTTGTTAGACACATGTTCTAGATTTTCAAGCATAACCTGGCCTCCTCCGGTATCAGACACGGGGGCAAAGCCCTGAAGGGGCCTACTGTAGTTGTTGAAGCGTCGAATGGGATCGTGTAGGGTATATAGCAAGGGCTCCGCAGCATGTGCGAGACTCGCAAGACGACGCATCTGTTCGAGGCTTAGCAGCTCTTCCTTACACCCGACATGCACGTGCAGCCCGCATTTGACATTCACGGTGCAGCGAAACTTACTCGTGATCAGCGAGATACCGAGACTAATAGCCTTGAACCCGACCGGCGACGCGAACTGCACGGGGGCGTTTACCTCTACGGCGACTTGTTGGTAGGCACTGGGGCCTACTCTGCGGACTGAGGAATCGTCCGTCACCGTCCATTCCCTGAACCGTGCAAATAGGTCTGTCAATGGCGTCGCTGGAGTGCTGAGGTCGACTTCCGGGGTGTCTGGCTGTTGGACCGTGAAATCAAAATTGCCGATGAACGATCGCTTGACTGAGTTAACGGGACCGAAGAAATCGTCTAGTTCCATCTTGACTCGGTCGTGGACGTAATCCTTATAGCGCGTGACTTGTTCAAAGGGAATTCGTAGAGGCGGTGGAAGACCTGCAACGCCTTCATCAGGGTCGGCCTCGTGCGCAGATAGAATGGCGACGAGGAACTCGATCTCGACTCCGAAAGTGGGGCGTCCTGGACTGGGAAGTGTGGTGGTAGACATTTTCCAAGGATCTGTGACTGAGTTGGCAATTGTGAGTTGATGGTTTGTGTATAATGACGCTAATGAGACAACATCAAAGTCCTTTAAGGAGTTATGCTCACTTTTATGCTCCGGACGAAATAGTCTTGATCTCAAGGGCTTTATCTTGATGATAGAAACTATTAGAGGATTAAACATAGGGTGTTTTATTGTCATGATCGAATCATATGTATACTAATGGGCTGTGTTATATACTAAGTTGAGGAACTCTGTATGGCAAAGCCAAACGAGTTGGTTGACGACTGAACAATACTTTTGTTCAACAAATCAAACAAAGGGGCATCCGGAGTTTTTCGAGTAACCTTGAGGAGCTTTGAAACGTTATAGAACAATAAGAGTGTTTGGGAGTTCCAATCCCGCCATATAAGCAAGCGTGTTCTAGGTCCAGTACTCAACAAGCAGAATTTGTGCTATTACAAACACAAACTTATCTGAAAATGTCTTCTTCTAAAACTACACCTAAAACGAGCAAACCCGTTCATTCATCTCGGAGCGAACCTGCTACCCGCGGCCTCTTCATGCCTGCCTACGGCGCCCCAGAGCCTTATGCCCAACAGCTACGGCCGAATAACCCTCCCCTCACCCTTCCACCTATCCGCTGCAGGGATCCAAAACAAGTAAAAATACGTTTCTTCCACTGCGAGAATCTGAACTTCAGCAAGAAAACACTGATCTCTCCTGACTTAGGCAGCCTTCTCAGCGAAGCTTGCGCATTTCTGGGAGAATGCCATATCATGAACACTCCCCAGACATTACTTCCCCGCCAGCCGAATCCTGCTTATCGCGGGCTGTCTCTGCAAGCTGCTCATGGGGGTTATCACCTGCACTTCCCTGATCATGCAGGCCCAAGGCCGTATTATGGGGATGTGAAGGAGGATTGGAATCGCATTATGCGGGTGCATGCTCGGGAGTTTTCGACTACCGTTTTGCTTGTTGGTGTTGGGATTGGGGAGCCTAGTCACCAGTGTTCACCTGTAGCTCCTTAGATAAATAGTATCACAGATCATGCCTCATGTGGTCTAATCGATCACAAAAGTGGGAGGATAATACAACATAACTATGTTAATGCTGTAACCTTACCTTTCATATTTCCTCTAAATCAACTTTCCATGAGTGACATATTCTTAATGATACAACGTAGGGGTTAATGAAACTGTACTAAAACCACATAACCAGCACCAGAAGGTTTCAGTTAGGGATTAGACAAAGCATAGTGAATTAATTTCATTTGAATACTGGAGGCTATGATTTTTTAAATTTATAGAACTTGAAATTGCTATCAGTTGCTATCAGGTTTGTACTAGTGAACAATCTAATGCATACCACATTCTACTTCGGTATAATAGGAAGAGCCGATATGGAAGGGTCAAAAAGCGACAACACTATCAACGGCATAAACCGCAGTCATCTATTCAAGATTTGAATGAGTGTCAGGAATATCCCCAACAAGCCTTGACTCTCGTAGTCGAAACTGAAACGGTTGACCGACCACATTGGGTCTGAAAAAGGCCTAAGGCAACTAAGTACAGCAGTGACGAATTTTGGTCAATGGCCTTGCGCTCTAGTTTATTTGGTGCCAATTATGTATGACAATCAAAACCATAGCATAATCGATATGTTTTTCTAAGGTCGTAAAGTATCGTACTTATCCTCGGTTTAAAGGGCGTCACCCTAGACCTTGTAAATTGAATAATGGAGAGGGTAGTGTAGCATGTACGAGAAGAGAAGGAGAAGGATACGTGTCCTATTAGACTGACGCAACGACAACTCCGTCGCAAGCTAACATAGATAAGATAGGAGAAGAGATGAAGATATAGAGGGCCACCGTGGACATACAATAAAAAGACCGTTTAATTGTTGCGCAGCTCGTAGGACTAATTCAAGGAAGTGAGGGCTTTCAGAGTCCCCTTGGCTATAGATAACTCTGGTTCTTTGTTCAGATTAGGTTTCGTATCATAACAGTGAGTGTTGGTATTGGGATAAGCCTATACGTAAGTTGGGGTCAAAGATATCCATTATAATTACTACACCTATCTAGGGTCATTAATGGTAGCCTAATACGCATAAAAATGGGATAATAACGACATAATCATATACTACAATGGGGATATAATCATAGCTTAACCGCTATATAGTCGGAGTATAACCAGCCTATAACCACACCTGACAACTAAAAAAAAGGGGAATAAGCATAAGGCTAGTTAAAAGACTCCGAGGGCATAGTGATATAGTGCTAAGGGGACGGGTGTTTTAGACCGCAACCTATGTATTCTAGCTTTAACTCCATCTCCATGGTCGCACACAAGCCACTCCAACGCCCTAGCCTGCTTGGTGTAGATAGGCTGTTGCGCTGTGCCCCTCTTCTCCCCTCTTATCTCAACACTAGTGATTAGTTTTATTCCCTTGATCCCATATACACACTAGTTTCCACGCGTAACCTTCTTTAAGAAAGAGATTGTGTTGGGGAGGGGGCAGACACATAAAGGCCAGAATCAATATCGCGCTATCTTCCCCTAGTCAGATATTCAACTAAGCTTGCGTTTCAAATCTTTCTCGCTCTAAAGGTTATACTCGGAGCGGATTTCTTCGTTGGGCTTGAAGTGCGTACCCAACGGTAGCTATCGCTTTCTTTGATCCACTCGTACCCAAGAGGACAAAGCCCCGATTCCATCAACCGACCTATGATCTGAGTCTCGCTGTCTGCTGTGGTCTTCATTTGCTTGAAGGACTTCCGTCGAGCTGCGAGAAGCCGTCTGGTCTGCGACGAGTCTCCGTTTCCTTCTTCAATGCGCGCAATTTCGCTCTCCAGGCGGGTGAGTTCAGCCCGACAATCATTCATCTCCTGTCTCTTCCCTTTCATCTGCGCCTTAGCTTCTTGAAGGTGACACCAGGTTGCGTCCGAGACACCGTCGTCTCGAGACGAGATGTCAGTAAGTTAAACGCAGGGGTCCCGGGCCACACCCTCACGGGCCACCCCGCCTACAACCAACACTACTTAATTAAAGCCGTTTTTTTTAATGAAAACGATCGCGATTACTATTTTTAAGCGGTTATTATAGTAATACACTCTTTAGCCTCTAATTTGTCTTTTATAATAGCCTTTATAAGGTCTTTTATAGTCTTAAGCATATTGCAATTTAGAAGTTTGTTTTTATATAATACCTTATACTTTATCCTTTATTTGACTCTACAGATGTCTAATATCTTTATTAACTTATAGCCTAAGCGCTAGCTTTACTTTTTTTTTCTTTTTTTTATTATTTTTAAAACTTTGGCTTAAAGGGATTAAACTTGTGCTTAAAGGTTTATAATAATTTTAGCTTAGTAGTTTAGGGCTTTAGAAGTCTTCTAGGTAACTAACTTTTGCGCTAGTATATTAAAAGCAGTATAATCTATAGTAAATTTTTAACAACTTTAATAAAGATTTTAGCTAGTTAAAGGCGTTTTTATAACGTATTTGGGGTTAAATATATTAAAATCTAGTGTTTTTAGTCTTTTTTTTATTACTAGTGCTTTAGCTTTAGTTCTAATAATACCTTTTGTTTTTAATATTATATATTTTAATAATAACAGTTTTAATTAATTTTATAGATAGATTTTAGTTATTTTTTATATTTTTTTAATTATTTTAGAAATTAAAAATATTTTTTTTTTATTTAATATAATACTTTTTATAATATCTTTTTTTTAATAAAAAG
>NPFG01000619.1:0-18821 GCA_002288965.1 Xylaria sp. MSU_SB201401
TCCTTGACACTGATACTGGCGGCTCAGCCGCCGTACGAGATCTCTCCATCTATGGGGACTTTCCTAGCAAATCTCGAAGACGAGAAATCAGCTTGAGATAGAAAAGTTTGTTATGTTAATGAATAAAACTTAAAGACTTATAAAAGACTTTTATAAGCTACTATATACCTTTTTTATTAGAAGAAGACCTATTTTACATTAAACTAGTTAGAAAATTATTATTAAAACTATTAGTCTATTTGAAAGGTTTTTTTTTAAAAAAACAAGCTAATAAGTTACTTTTATTAAGACCTAGTTTTAATATAGTCTTTAAGCTAATTAGAAATTTACTTTTGTTTAGACTACCTAGATATTATATATTTATTAAATATCTACTTTTAGAAAAGGAGGTTATTAATTAACTATTAGTAAACAGCTTTATAGAACCTTATAAAAAAGTTGACATAATATTAGTCCTATTTATATTAAAATTTTATTTAGAAAAGAGAAGGTTTTATATTAATTATTATTAAAAAAATAAATATTTTAAAAATAAGAATAATACTTATATTAGACTTTTAAAGTATAATTTATAATAGCTGCTAAGCTAAATATTATTTAAAACTAGATATTATAAAAGCTTTTTATTACCTGCGTATAGCTTTAAACTTAAAGTATTTAACTGCTTTTAGAACCTAATAAGGCATTTATTAATAGAAAGTTTTATTTTTTAGATTAAAGATTAGTTTAGCCTAGTAGTAGACTTTTATTAATATATAGTTATATAAAATCTTAGATCTATTTACTAGTGCTTATACTAATAATGTTTTAATTTATTTTAAGATAGAAAAGGAATATTAGGTATATTATAAGGAAATTATTTACTAATTATATAATATCGAGCTTTAAAGTAATATTAAAAAGTCTTAATTTAATATTATTTTAGTTAACTACTTAAGTATTATTTTAAAAGTAGGAAAAGGGATTAAAATTGATTTTAAAAAAATAAAAGCTATTATAAATTAAAGATTTAAAGATTTAACTATTACTTAATTTATTAAATTGTTTTTAGGTTTATATAACTTTATTAGAATATTTACTTATTATATAAGTAATATAGTTAAATTGTTAAGTTGGTTATTAAAAAAAGATACTCTTTTTATTAAAAAATATAAATAAAAAGAAGTATTTAAAAAAATAAAGAAGTTAGTTTGCAAAGTATTTATATTAGTATTTTTTTAATCTTAGAAGACCTATATAAGTTAAGACTAATATTTTAAGGAATATAACCAGAGGTACTATTTATTAATAATAAAAAAATAAAATACTAAAAGCTAAGTAGGCTATTACTTTAAAACTATATTACTAGCTAAAAGAACTTACCTTATATAAAACTAAGAGCTTTTAATAGTAGTTTAGACTTTAGAATCTTATTACCTAAAACTCTTAAGAGCTAAGTTTTTTATTATAATTAACTATTAAATATTAATCTACTATTTAAATAAGAAGATTTTATTTATTTAGCAGGTAAAATAGGCTAACTTTTTTTTAAATTTTAATATTATATTTTAATATTAATTTAGAAAAAAAATAATAGTAGTAGACGCCTTATTTTAGAAGACTATAGACCTATTTATAGTAAAAGTAAGAGAAGCTAAAAAGAGAAACCTTGCTTTAATTTTGCCTAATAAGATTATAGGACTAATTACTAGAGTAAAACTAGATATCGAGATATTTCGAGGAGCTAATCTAGTAGACTTTATCTAACGAGAAAATAAAAAACAAGAAATAAAACTTAGAGATTATAAACTTATTGTTTTTAAAACTATGTCTAATAGAATTATATTTTTGCAAATAGCTTTAATTAAAGAAGCCTACTACCTAGTTATTATTATATATTTAAAATAAAATAAGTATATTAAAGCTATTAAATAAGATTACTACTAGCTATTTTTTAAATAAGATATTTAATAATATATTTGTAATTATTATAATATTAATAAAATAAGTTACTAAGAGATAAAACCCTAGGTTTGTTATATTTACTATTAATTTCTAACTAAATATAGAAATATATGGTTATAGATAGGAAATTAATGCCTAAAAATAAATAGGGCTATAATTATATTTAGGCTTTTATTTGCAAGTTTAGCTAGGTTCTAATTAGTATACTAGGTTATAAAATAGATATAGTAGAAAAGCTAGCAGCTTAATATTTTAAATATATTTATAGGATTTTAGGCTTACTAAAAGTATAGATATTAGATAATGCAGGCTTATTTATATTTTAATTTATAAATAAGATTAATAAACTTATTAAAACTAAATACTAATATATTAGTATTTTTTATTTATAAACCTAAGGTGCTATTAAACTAATAAATTAAGAACTAGACTAATAGTTAAGGTTTTATATTAATAAGTATTAAAATAACTAGAGCAATTTTTTATTAGCCTTTGATTTTATTTATAATTTATTCTAGTACTTATTAATTGATATATTATTATTGAAAGTATTACTAGGAAATAATGCCTGAAACCCCTTAAGTTTACTGCTATTTAATATAAAAGAAACTACCCCTTTTGAAAAACTAGTTAAAAAATTAATTAAACAAATTAAAGTAATATAAGATAAAGCTTAAAAAATAGCTATTATAACTTAGAAAAGATAAAAGATATAAGCTAATAAAAAGAGATACCTTATAAATTTTAAAGTTATAGATAAAGTTTTTTTAAAAAAGAAAGGATTTTTTATAGTAAGCCTAATAATAAAACTAAACTCTTAATAAGTAGAATTTTTCGAGATTTTTAAAGAAAGAGGTTATAGTTTTGTATTTAACCTACTAAAGAGCTATAAAATAAAAAACTTGTTTTATACCAATTATTTAAAAAAAGCTAGCAAAGATCTACTGTTATAATAAATATAACTTCCCCCTAAGGTAGAAGAAATAAATAGAGAAGCCAAATAGGAAGTTGAAAACGTATTCTAATTAAAGACTACTAAAAGGCACTAGACGTTATAATATTAAGTTAACTAGTAGGGATGTGACTTAGATAATATATAATATAATATAGAAAACTTTAAAAATGCACTAGTAAAGTTGCAAAACTTTTACGATAAATATCTAATTGTATTAAGACCTTTTAAGTGCTTGCAAGACTAGATAAGAGCTGCTACTATAGACAAATTTGCTAAAGATTACCTAAATAATAATATACCTAAAAAAAGAAGATTACTAACAAAAGTATAACAATATAAATAATTTTGACTTGCTTTTTAACTAAGTCTTAGTTTTAATAGGGAAAAGTGTAACAATCGCGTTATAAGGCTTATAAACTAGCCTTATCGATAAATACTTATTGATAATGACGTAGGTCTATATATAAATTTTCAAATATATATGCCTATGCACCTATATAGTAGTTTGTTGTTTTTTTTCCCTTTTTTTTTACTTTCGAGTCTTTGTCTATAGAATTAATAGGATGCTGTGAAGCTGAACAACCCGATTGTGACAGCAGCTAATATAATAGTTAAAAAAGCAGCTAAAGTAGTAGCTATAATAGCTATAGCTAATAATACTTTAAAGCTTTAGTTTAAGTATTAGTAAAACTAAGGTAATAAAAAAGAAGATTAAAAAGGAGGCTAGTAAAAAGGTTAATAAAAAGGCTAGTAAAAAGGTTAAAAAGGAAGTTAAAAAAAAGGTTAAAAAAAGGTAAAAAATAGGTATTTTACAGATTAATATATTAATTAGTATATTTTTTAGCTTATATATAGTGTTTTTAACCTATAGTTATATAGATTTTTTATAATTAGCTTTTTATTTTTATAGATTAGGTTTATAAAGTTATAAGCTTATAAGGTTATAAGTAATATACTTGTTATAGTTATTCTCTTTATAAATAAATATAACTAAATAATAACCCAAATTTGTATTTTATTAAGTTATTTATATTATTAATGCCTTTATATAACCTTTGCTATTTTTCTTTTAGTTTTCTAGGTATTTGGCATTAAGCCTTTCCTTTTTAATAACCTAATGGGTAGTTGCGGGTATCTGCCAAGGACCCGCGGGTTTTTAGCAGGTACCCGTGGGTACCCAATTTGAAACCCTAGCTCTAGAGGGGCTTAAATTAGTTTATAGGGGCTTCTCGCCCGGATCGGTCATATTATTAAGGCCTGAAACTTGTATAATCTGCCCTGCCAAGCCACTCCGGTTGCTGACTGCATAAGTGCTGCCGGACACTTATTGGTCGTTGAAGAACGCGAGATGAACCATGCACCATACACTACACAGTAGCACCAGATCTGTAGCTGAGACGGGAAGTTAAGATACAGATCACATGTGACCTCTTATGAACTTTTGGACCCCAGTTATCTCCTGTCTCCTTACTAATTCTGTTTTTATTCTTTCTGTTGACTATTTCATTATGTCTTCTATTCTTTAATCACTAATTCTTCATCGCTCTTGCTAACATGATGCGTCATGCTCGACGCGGCGCAGCGTTTGTGTCGGCCTGGACCTTGCTCTAAATGCTGATGATACTAGACGTTTCTGCGCGTTTAATGTTCTCCGGGTGGCCTTGGGACAGACGGTCGTTCAGCGAAATCTTTATATACGACATCTTCTCGAATACGTGGTATCAGCAGACCGCTACAGGCGACCTCCCCGACCCTCGCACCGAGTTCTGCGCCGGCGTGTCATCCGCGCCCGACGACAGCAGCTTCCAGATCACAATTCACGGGGGTTGGTACTAGCTGGGGGGGACGGGCTTTTAACGACGTCTATGTGCTGAGCCTTCCGTCTTTCGCTGGATTAAAGTCGATGATTCTAACAATCCCGACCTCCTTGGGCGAAACAGACATAAATGCGATGTGTGGAATGAGTCGCAATTGATCGTAACCGGTGGCCAGATTACTCTGGGATATGGAGAGACTGTTGCACTATCTGAGACTTGTAATGCAACATACCCGCCAATCAAGGTCCTAGATACGTCGACGTATATCTGGCGCACAGAGTTCGACCCGTCGATAAATTACACTGTGCCAAACGTAGTTTCAGCTGTGATAGGCGGAAAGTAAGTCGTCTTGTCCAACGACCTCCGATGATATAAATACTAATTAGTTTCAGCTCTTCGGGCGCCGCAAAGCTCACTACACCGTCAGGCGGGTGGGATTCTAACGATCTGTCTGCTATATTCAAACAGACAGTAGCCAGAGACACATACACTACGGAGACCGATATAGACACCCCGGCCACTCCCACGCCGAGTCCCTCTGGGAAGGCGGAGACCAACGACAGCAGTGGTCTACGCGCCGGGGCAATTGTAGGAATCGTGGTTGGTGTTGTTGCGGGACTTGCCACAACCGCGGCTACAGTCTTCTTTCTTTGGAAGAGGACCCGGACGAACAACGTATCAGTGGCGGGGACTGGGGCCGGGGATAATCCTACCTTCGGCTTCAGTCCCCTGGGTACCGAGTGGTGGAACAAGCCAGAACTAGACGCATCGGTGGGAGTGTCTCGATATGAGATCGGCGAAAGCAATCCGGCTCAGTTACACGGTGACAGCCATGTTGTTGTGCACGAGATGTACGCTGATAATGGACTAGATGGGAGTCTTACCAACCGCCGATGATAGCTGGAGCATATCCAATAACGCTGGAAAAAAGAAGAAAAAGAAACGAAAATGAGCGAGCAAGTCTTGCAATAACGAAAATTTCGTTGAAATGTTATTATTATTGACATACTTTTCTTCCGCGAGCATGGTTCTTCGCATACCCAATTGTCTGCAACTATATGATCCCTTCGACCCCTGCCTTCGAAATCCAAGCCCTCTAATACGCCGTACTCAAAGCCACTTTCTCGCCAATAGTGTAATCATGCACCAACTTCTCCGTATTCCTCTTCATCCTCGTGAACGCATCCCCTCCAATCACCAGCCTCTGGACCTTCCCCTTGAGCTCCCCCGCCAAGCCCTCTCCAGTGACAATCTCAAAGATGCGCTCGACGCCCTTGTCCGGGTCCCCCTCCTGCGTGCCGTCGGCCGCAGCGAACTTATTAATGATGGCGCCCACGACGCCGTTCTTGTAGTCCTCGGGGAGCGGCTTTTCCGCGACCTGCATCTGGCCTAGGAAGTTCGTCCGGAAGGCGCCCGGGTTGACGATGAGCACCGAGATGCCGAACTCCGCGACCTCTTTGGCGAGGGACTCGGAGACACCTTCGAGCGCGGCCTTGGAGGCCGCGTACAACGCGTTCGCGGGCAGCGGGTCTTTGGCCGCGATGCTGGAGATGTTGATGATGGTGCCCGACCTGCGGGCTCGCATGCCTTCCAGCGCGCCCTGCATGACGTATACGGGGCCGAAGACGTTGGTGCTGATCTGCGTGTTCACTTCACTCTCACTAATAACAAGAAGAATAAGCAAAGATATTATCCTCCCCATCTCTCATCTATATGGATGATTTATTTTTCGCCCAATTGGGGACTAGGAAAAACTCACCTCAACTGCTCCAGACAGCCGAAAATAGCGTAACCCGCGTTGTTGATAAGGTAGTCGATCCGGCCGACGGACTTGACTTTTTGCTGGATGCTCTCCTGGGACTCGGTCATGTCCATCTCTATCACCTGGCCGCCTGCGGACTCAATCTGTCGCACGACATCCGTTCTACTGGTTTTGTTCCTGAGGGTCCCGACGACTTTGTGGCCGGCCTTCAGAGCGCGGAGTGTTAAGATGAGGCCGAAGCCATTTGAGACTCCTGTGATGAACCACACCGGCTGAGACATTTCGTTAGATTGTTTTGAAGCTAGGGGACAAGTGGTGAGTGGCCTGGGTGAGACAGGAGTGGCAACCCTTCTGGTCTAGGTTAAGCTGGTCGGTGTTTCTTCTTTTGGGAATTGCTTTGAGCGATGAGCACGGATGAGACACGCAAACGCTCTCTTTTAGGGCCTGGGAAGAACGAGGTATACTTATATTCAGTTCCAGCGCGAGCCACTTGCATATAATAGCGGAGTTACAGTATTATCCCCGCTTCGTACACCCCCGCCATCCCCGCCGACGTAAAACATCGTCGTCAGCTTAATCGCCGATTCTATCGCCGATGGATCGGCGGCGGTGCACGGCGTTCCGAAATGGCCAACGCCGTAAAATCGTACCTTTCTTCTCATTTTTGCCTGTCCAGTGCCCCTTATTTACTGTCGCGCAGTAGATGACGGGATGCGGTGAGGAGTTAAAGTGTAAAGCTGAGCTCATACTAGATCGCTCGGGAAGGGGATGAGAAAAATCGGATGTGCGCATTCAGATTAAGAACTTTACTATAACAACGCTAGCCTCATGTCTCTGGAGGATATACAACGATTCTATCGAGATCTGCCCCCTTGTAATCAACTCCATTAAACAAGCCGCCTACAGTGATTGTATTGTTCCGCCCTTTCTTCAGTGTTAGCTGCAGAGGCGTCGATAAGATAATCCCCTTATGCGTATCCCGTTGGTAGAGCGTCTCGACATTGTCGGTGTCTCCGTTCACAACAACGCTGCTGATTCTTCGGAGCTGCCACGCACCCCCGATACGGTCGGGCGATCCACCGGCTGGCTTGAGTTAGTAAAGATGTCTATAAGGGTGTTAACCATTGACTTACGCTGGTCGCCAAAGCCCATATCATCGGTATCTAGTACATTGTTAGCGAATGACAATAACGCGCCGAGGGAAGAAGATTGACTGACTCTGATAGTAGAATGAAACCCATTGTGGTTTCCCAGTCCCTTCGATACCATGGAATGTAACAGTACTATCATTTCCGTAGATGCCCGTGAGGATGGTACCTCCACTCGCGAAATTCTATAATAGTCGTTAGTCGTACATACGATAACAACTGGCAAAAGTCACTAACGGCTTCTTGCTTGAACGCATTTCCCGCTGTTGTTGTGTCTCTCCCAAGGTAAGTCTTGCCCTTGACGGGAGACCAATCTCCAGATTTCCTTGACTGTGTCAGCTTATTCCCAATCGAATCCTCTCGCAACGTATCTCTTACACGTTTAAATCGTAGACATCGTACCACTCTAAGGAGAGTGTCTTCTGCTCGTCGTCAATGTTGACGGGAAGCCAGATATACCGCGACTCCCAAAGTGAGTTAGAGTCCCACTGACGAACACTTGTCAGCTGCATTCTCAAGTCACCAAATTCCGAGCCCTACCTGATCACCTATATACAAGTACGTTGTCTTCTTAGTGCCCTTGATCCTCAAGGTGAAGCCAGATTGAGAGTTGAACGTTCTCGTATTGAGCGGCGCAACTATCCACGGCTGTGACCACGGTCCGGTTAGCTTGTCGGCTCGAAATGCGACGACATCTAACTCGTGTTAGTGCCTTCTAAGTGATATGGAGTAGGGCATCCTACTGTTAGGACGATATCCGGTCTTATGCGACATCAGAGCATAGTAACTCTTCTCGGTCTGGAGGATCGTAGGAGCTTCGAGGTCGTACTTGCCGAAGCGGTGAGCGACATCATCTAGTGCTGATACCTCTTCGTTGTACGCGGTCAGGTACACGTCACGGCCCTCCACTGAATCGCCATTCGAGTAAAGAGCGTACGAGCGACCATCCTTGTAGTCGGTGAATAGACCAAAGTCTTGGCTCCAGTTTCCTAGTGGCGCCGTTGCATTCACGAAGCTATAAGGGCCGGCAATCGTATCTGAGGTAGCAAGACCCTGAAGCAGGAGGCCATAGCTCGAATTGTCGGCATGCCACCACATCTAATTCCGCTTAGTCTAGCAGCGAAGAAGGCGCGGTGTTACTTACATGGTATTGTCCTGTTGTCTCGCTATACACCACTTTCGGTCGTTGAATGATCATATCAGGTGAAAGGTAGGGATGGCCTTCAATTGATTCTGCACACAGTCAGCTTTTGCCTACTATCAATCGTCTACCTGAACACATCTCGCGTCCATACCTAGTGCAAGCCCGTGCGACTGCCATGTTCCCAGATCCTCAGAGGAGTACACAGCCACGCCCCCGCCTTCTTCCTGGCCTTCTGTCTTGTATTCACCAAAGAGCCAGAACGTGCCATTGTCGAGCACGATATTACCTGCGTGGGCATTGACGAGATTGCCGTCGGTATCCCGCCATCTGCCACCAGGCACAATGTACTTCGCCTGCGCTATTGCGCTCAGCAGTAAGCAGGATAGGGAAACTCCTCGCGGTGAGCCTAACATCTTGTGTTATTCAACCTATGGGTGTCAGCCTAGATCCCGGTGTGCCGAATTACTCACCGTCCGTGTGAAGGAATTTATACGCCGTTAGCCGACAACATTTCGCCATATTCTACCCCGCGATACCCCCTGTTCCTCCGCATTTTCACCCCGGTCTGGAGTTTACAAGCGCTTGGAAATTTAGTAAGTTTATAGTAGTTCTCCACATCGCTATGAATTACCCCGAAACAAGAGATAGATAGAAAAGAAAAAGCGGGTGGTGTGGTTTGTCCTGTAGTATTCTCACTGCAGGGATACTGCCCTAAGCAGTTCCCAGTCGACTATTTTAAGGGTCTAGAAACAATCTCAATCCCATCAGCCTAGATGTAGAGGATGATCCGAGCACAGCTAGTCTATAGTTGAAGTTGGTCAAGAGAGGCAGCAACGGCCATACAGGTGTACGTTCCTGAAAGCTACATACCATCTGGCGTTTGGCTACTTGGGCTCGAGTTGTCTTCTTAGTTCCGCTAGTAGTTTTGAGGCCGTCGAGGCGCCTTCTCATGTTGTTCTTCAGAGTCCTGGTGGAACAGAGAATATGACACCAACCAATATGTTTCTAGGTAGCAGATGCCGGGAACTCTTTCCAGTAGACAGTCATGCCACCAGCACAGCGCTGAAGACTGTGGATGGCTTTCTCAATCGAGGGTCGGGAATAGCGTTGCCTCAAGCCGCTTAATTCCAAGACACGGCCTTCCTCGTACCCTTTTCGATACTCCTCTACATCAGCAGGATGTTGAGTGAGCGCCATGGCGAGTGGCTGATCGTTTCTGTGTTGTGAAAGGATGACGCGACTGAAGTGTGACAAGTGAAGTAGTAGAAGGGCAGGCTATTTTTGTGGTAAAGCTTGCAAGGTTTTCAAGATGTATATAGATTGAAAGGCGTGCCTGTGGGTCGTGTGTGTGCTGGCTGTTGCACCTGCCTCAGTAGTTACTTGTATAGCAGGTACGATAGGCACACAATACGATAAGTTAGGTAGGTACTGGTATAGGCTCAGATGACTTTCGGTACAAACATACACGTACCTAGAACTGTTTTCTAGGTAGGTACGGAGTAGCACATGCTACATCGGCAGGTATACATAGTACTTGTACCTAGGTACACAGGCTGAGTAAGTAGCTACAAGTATCAGGGGGCAACAGTGGGAGATACTGCTGGGTCGCGTTGAAACCGACAGTTCGCGCCGTCGAGGATATGACATAAGTAGGAAGTAGGCAGGCATCTTCTTCAAGCAGCCGCTGCAGCATCGCCTTATACCCCTATACCCTCGACATTACCTAGGTACTTGTAAGTAAACACGGTTGGAGTTACGATTTAAGTAATCTGCTTACATGTTGAACATTTGGTTTGATAGAACTAAAGCTTCTTCATTTTTCAATAAGATAACATGCGTAGCTTGAGAGTCTCCTCCAGGCTCCTCCATGGCCCATAAAGTGCTTGCACCCTCTCACCCAAGCTGCTCCGGCGTAAGCTCCTTCGCCGTCTTCAATATCTCACTCAACGTCACATTCCTCTGCGCAACAGTACCGAACGACCCCTGCGACACGACCTTCTTCCCTTTAGGCGACGAGCTCACATAGTTATCAGTCGGCTTGCGATACGCCTCTCCTAGTCCCGCGTTCTCAGGCCAATAAGGCACCTCATTAGGTCGATACTGGTACGGCATGCACTGCTCAAATGAGACCTCGGGCACCGAGGCGAAGAAGTCGTCGAACTTTGGCTCGAGGGCTTGTTCCAGACAGGTGATGGTCAAGTTCGTCTGGGCGTCGACGGCGCGCCGCTCGGGCTCGGGCTGCAGCAGCGACCACGGATTGCGGCAGGTATCTCCGGCGCAGGACTTGGCAGCCATCAGCAGAGCATTCAAGCGTGACAGGAGTCGGCTCGTATCTTCGTCTTGGTCTACGTCCAGCGCGAGATTCGTGAGCTCGCCTGGGTCTGACGCCGTGTCGTATAGCTCCGCTTCCCCCGTGCACCATTTCGAGTACAAGTACGTCCCGCCGTCGGGGTGTACGATGCGCAGCGTCTTGTAGCTGTTGTTGGGGTGGTTGATGACGCCCCAGGGCGTCTCCTCTTCACCCCTACCCCAGTACTCGACATTAATGACCTCGTGTCCACCGCCGCTCACGGGGCATTGCGTGGGCTCGGTTGTCGGATTTTTCCAGTTGTCTAGCAGGCTTCGTCCGTCAAGGAACGGCGGATACGCCGGGTTATCGGGGGTTATCCCGGCAATGTCCAGGAATGTTGGTGCGAGATCAAGGTGTGCCCCTGGAAGGAAGGATGTCGCATTTACAGGCACACCAGGCCCTCTAACAATAAATGGTACGTTTGAGGACTCCTTGTAGTGAAGCGATTTGCCGGCTGAGATGCGGTGGCTTCCGATGTGCCAGCCATTATCGCTGGTGTATATGACATAAGTGTTATTGAGAACGTTCTTCTCTGCCAGCTTGGCGATTACATCTTCGACAATGTCATCGACGCCAAGTAGGGACTGCGCCCGAGCGCGAAAGAGCCCATCCAACTTCTCGATGGTCGTGTCGTTCATGAGCGGCAGGCTCTTAACCCAGGATACCTTCTGCTGCTGATAGCTGTCATCAGGGTTCCAGTTCACCGCTCGCGGCGCCTGGAGATCGAGAAACTCGTTCTCGTAACGCACTGGAGGTACAGGGTATTTTCCGCCCCCAAGCTCAACATGCGGTGTCGTGGGAGATATCCCAAGAAAGAATGGTTTGTCTTGAGAGGATAGTTCCTCTAGGCGATCAAGACTCATGGCACGTATAACGTCAGATTGATGATACCCAGGATAGGAAATGGGCGTTTCTCCATCGAGGGAGAAGACCGGGTTATTATACTGATAGGTATAGTCGTCCACAGCGGTCCATATGTGTGTCCACCCCGCCGGCGGTTGATCGTAGTTCGCTGTATTGTAGCCATTCATGATCTTGCCGATGTCTGGAGAGCATCATTAGTACAAGATGATGATTCGACGCCAAGACCTTGATTACACTCAGCATTGTATCCTGCGGCTGTTAGCCAGTGAGGCAAATAGTTTTCATTCTGCCCGGATATCAACCACTTATCATAGTTGCCTCTTAGTTCCGGTGGTCAGCCATTCATCCTTCCACCGCGCTGTCTAATTATTATGACAACTCACCCGGGGGCGCTGACTTCGGTGATATTGGTGTTATGACCAGCCATTCCTCTCAGCAGCGAAGCCCTACTAGGACAGCATTTTGCCACCGTCACATAGTGTCGGGGGAAGGTGGTACCTTTCTCCATCAGATCTTTTTTCACTACAGGCTGGTAATCAAGGGATCCGAGATGAAGGTCCTGATCATCCGTCATTATGAACACAATATTTGGGCGTTGCGCCTGAACTCCAATGCCAAGCCATAGAGGGACGAAGCCCCCGAGAGCTAATGAGAGGAATTTCATGATGGACAGTAATCAATCTCGACGAAATGAGCAGTGGAAAACATCTTGGAGTAGACGAAAGGGCTGTTTGCACTTTATGTTGATGAGGTATTCAAGGACTTGACCCCTCAGCAGAAGCCGTCAGGGCCGCGCTTGGCTAAGCGTCTACGACGATCCTTAACCGTTACATCGTCCTAATGCACGGTCGAAGGTGCGAAAAGAATAGATAACACGCAATACATGAGAACACTGCGGTCGCTATAATAAGTTGCTTTGCTGTTTGATCTCACCGGACATCTCATCATGGCGATACGGCTGGTATTAGTTGTTAGTTACCCAATATAATTCAAGTAGAAATATGTGAGGACAGAGAACAAGTATGCTATTGTCATCTCCATCCTCCATGTTGCAAAAGTTCGGCAGTGCGATACACGGGTCGTTCATTTGGTAGCGAACTCCTCATTGCGGGGTGGCTGCCTGTCAGTAGTTCTGTCGCGTCATGGGTTGCTTCGAGTACTCCGCAGAGTTCGATGCATCATCGCCAATCCATCCGGGGTACAGTTTGTAGTAGCCGGCGGGCAATGAAGAGCATCTCCGCTTAGGTAATTCAAGATTGGTCCAAGTTATCAATAGAGCGATACCCCTTACTTAACGATACATGTATTTATCGCGAACAAATACGCACTTCCATCCTAGGAGGTCGAGGAAAATCGCCACCAGCAACGTCTCTTGGTGTAAGCTTCTGTTAAAACTGCTGCCTAACCAATTAAGTTCATTTCAATGACGCGCGGCTCTGTAGGTATCAACTATCACTCCCGCCACCCAAGATCCCGGACTTGGCTGCCTGCTGATGATAGTTTCGCCTCTTTGCGCTCTGGCGCAACCACTTCCGCCCAATCTATCGAATGAAACTTGAGGACGCGCGGCTGATCTAGTCACATTCGACGGTGCACCATCGCTAAAGGACATGACTAGGAATCGGCTCTGGTCGCTCGGCTGATTTCTGAGCTGTTCTAGCTGTAAAAACGGGCGCCATGTACGTATGTGGTTTGCCTTCGGGGTATCCCCGTATCCGCGTCCGCGTAAGTGCTGTAGGTAAGTAGGTTAAGAGTAGCATCACCCGGATACGTGGATAAATATATAAGACGTCCTCGGGGCTTCAAACTCATATCTCTTGGCTTCTTCATTCCGCACACTCCACAACTTTCACGATGAATAACGATAACAACAATAACAGCGACAACAGCCACTTTCAAGCACCCTTCTGGGACTGGGTTCGATCCATGGAGGACTACCAGCAGTCCAGATCTAGACCGGGCCACTCCAATGCCGGACCACAGTTTCCCAGCGGCTTCCCTTTCGATGCCGCCGGATTAGGTCCGTGGCACGGGAATTGGGCCGGACCTTGGGGACAAGGACGTCGTGGCCCCACCGCCATCACCATCCCGGCAACGGGCACCACGGTGCCGAAGACCAAGAACCTCGCGTAGAAGAGGCAACTGACACCGACACCGAAACCATGACGAAAGAGAAAGAATCTCCAGAAGAGCATGGCACGCATCCTCCTCCGCCGCCCCCACCTCCACAAGAACCCCAAGGCACCTTTCACCCACCTCCACCCCCGCCCCCGCCTCCTCATAGCCACGGTCGCCACCCTCACGGTCCGCCGCCTCCCTTCGGGGGACCACGTGGTCGCGGAGGACGAAGAGCTTATTTGAGTTCGTGCAGTCGCGGTGGACGCGGCCATCACCACCCGCCGTCGCCTCCGCAATTCGAAGGGCCCTTCGATTTCCGTCCTATCCTGCGCACCCTGTCCAGGCACCCACTGGCCCGAACCTGGCGCGACTACGCTGCTACTGCGACCACGCTCCGCAGCAAAAAGAAGGCCAGACCGATGTGGAGCAGCAGCAAGACTTCGTCTTCACGCCGCCCGTAGACATCTTCAACAACGAGACGGCGTACGTGCTGCACGTCGCGCTGCCTAACGTACCTACGTCGCTGGAGTTATGATTTTCCATTTTTGGAAGGATTTCAGCTCTAAAGACATATCTAGGGGGTGCATACAGGGGTGCATGAGCAGCAAAAACTTGTCAGGTAAATGCAAAAAATTTGACGAAGACGTTCCCAATCTGAGACGCTTTCGCGTTCAGCTTGGAAACGTATTCGCTATGCCTATACCTAGAATCGAACTAGGGTCTCCTATCTAAGAGATAGGCGTTTTACCACTATACTATATAGGCCTGTTATAGCCTAGCTGCAGCTTATATAAAAGTTGTCAAGTTGAATAAGTCTATATAGATAGCCAACTTGGTATCTAATATTATTTTATCTCGCCAACTATAGAGCCTTAGAGGTAGGTGTTTTCTATTTAGGTAAAAGTTGTCGGGGGAATATTATATAATCGTTTAGGCGATTTTGGGTTAGTAGATTACTTCTTAGGCTATATCCAGACCTTAACCTTTCTATATCCTAACCTATAACTATATAAATGCCACTCGACAATCTGCCTAATGAGAATAGGTGGCCAAAGTCCTAACTCTTTGCACTTTTCCGTGATCTCGACCTTGTTTAACACAGCAAGGGCCCCGTATATATTTCCTACATTATTATATAATATAAGACCCTTAAATAATAACGTATTAGGCTATACTTTATTTTTCTATCTAAATAGATAGAATTATTATAGCTTAGCGTCAATATTATAATATTAGATCTATCTGATAGCTAATTTATTTCAATATGTAAAACTGGCTAATAGGCAGTAGCAGATACTTATACCGAAAGCTAAACTGTTTTAAGCAAAGGTCTCCTGGCGAAAGGTTTATTACAGGCTTCTAAGGCATAATAGTATATTGTGGACAATAGCGTATGGACTTTAGCAGTATACTAGACTTTTAGATTTTTATTAATAGTATATAATGTAAAAAGAGATTTAATAAAAATAATACTAGGAGAACTGCTATTTTTATAAACAATATATATTCTGCTTAATAATTATATATATTCTGCTTAATAATTGTCTAAACTACTAATTACCTAATATTAAAATCTAAAGCAAACTAATTTTATAAAATAGTATATAAAATTCCATCGAAGCCAAAAAAATCATATTATCTAGGTTAGCATGCGTTAGTCAGTAGGTATCACATATAACAAATAACCTCTAGACTTGATCATCGTCCACGGGTCTCCCTATGGCCTTCTTTATACCGTAATTGCGGAACGTATATATAATATAGCTATTTAAGTCCTTATATTTAGTAGCAATAGTTGTCTAAACCATTTCTAATCCGTTGAGATATTTGGCCAGTTCTTGGAGGGCACCTAGGCCCTCTAGATAACTATCTATACCTATCTACGCAAAGGCTTTATTAACTGCTGCAACTAATTAGTCCTGAACCAAGGCTATGGCCTCTTCTAAACCTCTGATAGCTGTCTCGTTATTATTAGCAATAGACTGTGTATACTAAATAGTAGAATAAGAAGACTTTAGTATTAGTCCTGGTATAGATATTGGGATAGACTTTAGTATCGAAGGTAAAATAGGCTAATCTTACTAGTAGGTCTATAGAAGATATTTTGGAAATAACGGTAGGAACGACAAAGAAGGCTGTAGTAAAGACCGAGGGAATGGCATTAGAAAAGTAAAGCGTGGAAAGGATTATAAGCGAGACTTTAAAATATGATGCGGTAGTATAGGCTATACTAAGGGTATTAAAGAAGACTATGGCAGCAATCTTAGTATTACAAATTATACTAATTTAGTAGGAGATTGCAGAACAGATTTTAATATTATAGATTATAACGGGATTGAAAAAGATTATAAAAGGGCTTTTAGCGTTATTAATCGAGAAAAATCAGAAGGAGACTTAGAAAAAGGAGGCGGTAGTAGTACTAGTGTCCTACAAAGTAATCTTAAACCTATGTGTTATAAGCAAAGCTAATCAATTTATATATTTAGACTAGGAGGTGTAATATAAAACTTGTTAGATTTATCGTCTTTGTTGAACCGTAGACGCAATTAATTACTTAGACCTAGGATATTATGCTTATGCTGTTGCCTTATCCCTAGTATAAGATGTATTTCCCTCTACTATTCTCGTTTCTCGGTAGTTATAGGCATAGTAGTATTGGCGATTTGTAGGTTGTGTACTAATGCTTATGCTAATATAAGACGACTATCGGCTAGCCATATTAATGGTCTGCTTAGATCACTATCTATCCTATTTAGTCCTAGCACATGTCTATATATAGGTATAAACTACAAACCTTGAACAGTTGTATTAGTTGTTGCGCTAGAGCTATAAGGGCGACTAGCTAAAGCTGCCGCATCGCTAAAGTCTTAAATTGTTGTTTAGGTAGTTTAGGGCCTAGCCAAACTTAAACCCAAATCTATACTTTTAGGAAATAGACCTTAATATGATTAGCTGAGGCATTAGACACCCGAGATTTCTAAAAGCACTTTTTTTTAGCTAGGGTAGTTCGCCTAGCCCTTAATGCGGGACGCGCTAAGTAGATTGTCGGCCATAGTGGCGTTGTCTACTAATAGTGTAACAGGATAGAAGGTGAGGAACTGTGCCAGCCACTTATATACCTAGCGGGATCCTAATAGGCTATACTATAGACTAATACACTATAATACATATACTAAACTATTTATAAGTAAGACATTGATGGTTGCTAAGTGTAGCGACCTTTATATCCGATAGCCTCTTACCTAGTCTCTAAATTAACGGTTTTTAACCTTGTTAACTACGCTATATGCCTATCTAATCCCCCCGATATAAAAGATTCTTATACCTAATCACTCTCTTTGCTAATAATAACGGCGCCGTAGACAGTTTATAGGAGACCTTTTGCCTAAATAAGCGTAAATACTAGCATTTGGTTCTATCTAGATTGCCGGGTTAAAAAAACCGCATAGCTCGTCAGCACGAAGGCCTAGCTATAATCAGTTCGAATATAAAAAATCTCTGACCTTATTGCTTAGATGTATGGCCCTAATTACACACTCGGATATTGCTTTACCGTGACCCCCAGAGTCAACAATAGCCTGCTATAAGAGCTTAACCAGCTAATTAAAGATAGAGTAGTCTAGACAGAGCTGTGCCAGACAGGATGTCACACGCTATAGCCCGACTCGACCCTCGTATAGGCCCAGCTATCCCGTTAATACGAAACAGCAAGATCTATCGCAACAAGTCACTACATCCTAGCCTTAATATACTATATCACAGCACCAGACCAACAATATCTAAGCCTTGGACGATAGGATCTCTTCTACCGCTATATAACGTGCGCTATTTAACGCAACCCCGTCGCGCTGCGTCCCCCTTATATTATCCAGACTATTTCACTAGCCCACGCCGTCTAAGACCACGCCACCCAGACCTCCTAGCCGGCAGAAGCAGGCCACACCTAAAACGCGCATTAGCAGACATCTCCCTTATCAAATCCAATCTATACACATCTATACAAATCTAGTATTGCTTAGCAAAAGGGGGCAAAAAGACCGCAGAGTACTGTTTTATAACGCCTAATATCTTTACAAGCTAAGAAAAAAAATGCCATATAGACATTAAATATAATTAAAAAATATCTAAACTTTTTATACTATATTAGAAATAATATCTATAAGATAAAGGTAAATTTAATATTAAATATCCGTATTTATAAACAAAAATATACGCAGGTGAGAGCATAAGATAAGCTAGATATACAAATATTTAAAATATTACAAACAATATAAATCTCAATTAGCTACTTAATTAAGCACAATCATTACTAGCTACATTTACCATAGCCCATTTATCGGGCCTAGGTAATACATACTAGTATAACAACGCTAACGGCACCTAAAATATCTAAAATTAACTATGTTGAAATCAGCTGGCAATAGTCGGGTGCTGCCCTGCAGTACACGCTAGCCACACGGCTATAGTGGCCACTTCAGCCACTACAGCCTCACTAACTAGCCACCCAACCCATTTAGCTGTAGGGTCTATTCTAGGCTCACCTACAGCGGCCATGTGGTGTGTGTGGAGCCCTAGCGGAGTGAGTACAGGGCTCTATAGCGCTAAGCAAGGCCTGTCGGGGTCACCAGTGGTGCCAAGGGTCGGCACCACCGGTAGGGTTAGTTAGTAATTTCGGTGATTGCGTTAGTGGATAACCCAGTGGAGTTAGTGGGTCTTATA